>QNGE01000284.1:0-14224 GCA_008508345.1 Paragonimus westermani | reverse complement strand
GCGATTCCCACTCCAGCTCGACCGTGAGATTCAGCTTCGGCGTCACCAGAAACCCTGAGACAGAAGCGCTTGGATCGACAGCTATCTAGAGGTGAGCTCAAATGGATAACTGTGCTAGAGTCGTAGACTCGCGTCTCCGACACACAGCACACATCAAGCTCCAGACTTGAGAGAGTACTTGCCAGAGCAGCTTGCTGACCGATTTGTCGGAGAGTGCGGACATTGAAGGCGCCAATGTTTACCAGTTGTCCTATGAGTGTAACTGCTTTTCGTCTGACTGCTCCCCTTTGGCCTGTCTGACAAGGTTGCACCTGGAAGGACCGGAGTCCTAGTCAGCATAGCCCGCCGGATCAAAACAGTACACAAGCCCAACCACCACGTCAAGGTAGCAGTATAGGTCGGGCGTCCTGGCATCGATCAGATACAAAGATGCTGTGTATGAGGGAGTGAAGCTGTCAGTTCTACCGCATTTATGTGCAGACGTTCTTCTTGGCCACGACTTTCCTAAACTTCATAAGTGTTGAAATCCCTTTCGGTGGGCCAAAACCACCATTTTCACTCTGTTCATTGACCCCAGCTCACATCGAACCTCCTCGTCTTTTCCAAAACCTGATGCGAAACTACAAACCCACTGCAACAAAACCCAGAAGGCACAGTCCAGCTGACGAAAAGTTTATACGCGATGAAATTCGCCGTTTGCTTGCTGAAGGAGTTATCGAGCCTTCCTCCTCCCCTTGGAGAGCGCAAGTCTTGATAGTCGCTAACGACGGGCACAAGAGAAGAATGGTAGTTGACTACAGCCAAACACTTAACAAATATACCCTCTCGGGTGCCTATCCTCTCCCAAAAATTGACGAAACGATTGAACGCATCGCCATGTACGACACCTATAGCACTCTGGATCTAAAGAGTGCTTATCATCAGATCCTTATTCGAGAAGAAAAACCTTTTACGGCTTTTGAGGCATGCGGACGTTTATATCAGTACTGTCGGATTCCGTTTGGCGTGACGAATGGCGTCGCTTGCTTCTAACGGACTAGTGAAAATATAATAGCACGCGAACGACTAAAAGACATCTTTGATTACGTTGACAATATTACAATATGTGGAACCAACTCCGTTGAACATGACCTCAATCTTCGAAAGTTCCTAGACGTGGCCAGAAAATATGGATTGACTCTCGATGAATCAAAGAGCACCAATGCCGCCAAACAAATCAAACTTCTAGGTTATGAGGTATCCAAGAACAGTATTAATCCGGATCCTGATCGCCTGAAACCACTGCGAGAATTAGCCCCTCCCCTTAACTTGAAATCCTGGCAACGAATAGTGAGATTATTTGCTTACTATTCACGGTGGATATCTCACATCTCTGATAAAGTTCACAAACATGTGTATAATAACACCTTCCCCCAACCCAATGAAGCCAGAGAAGCCTTCGAGGCTCTGAAAGACGAGTTATACAAAGCTGCTATTTCTACTATTTAGTACGATGCCCCTTTGGTTTTTGAGACAGACGCCTCTGATGTGGCGATCGCAGCCACTCTGAATCAAAACAGTCGACCGGTAGCCTTCTACTCGCGTAGCCTGTCGTCCAGTGAGCGGCACCATTCCGCCGTAGAAAAGGAAGCGTATGTTGTCGTGGAATTCATACGTGAATGGAAGCACTTTCTACTTCGCAACCATTTTAAACTAGTTACTGACCAACATTCCGTCACCTTCATCTACGGCAATCAGCACAGAGGGAACGTTAAGAACGATAAAGTTGAACGATGAAATCTGGAACTGTCACCATTCAGGTTCGATGTTGTATATCGACCCAGTAAAGACAACCCAACGGCAGATGCACTCTCGTGAAATGGTTGTGGGGCTCTAATGACAAATATTGATTTGAAGAGACAACATGAATCGTTTTGTCATCCCGGCGTCTCTCGTTTGATGCACTTCGTCCGCGCCAGAAACCTTCCCTTTTCTGTGGAAGAAGTTCGAGGCATTGTTGCCAAATGTTCAATATGTTGTGAACTCAAACCTCCTTTTTTCTCGAAAGCTCGAAATGAGTTCATAAAAACCATACAACCATTTGAAAGACTGTCGATTGATTTTAACGGTCCCCTTCCATCAGTAACTCGCAATTGTTATTTATTAACAATTATTGATTAATGTTCTCGATTTCCTTTTGCTTTTGCGTGTCGTGATCAGACTAGTGAGACCGTTATTAAATGTTTTGACAGTTGTTCTCGTTGTTTTGTACTCCGGCCTACATTCATTCTGATCGTGGATCGTCGTTCATGTCGTCAAATGTTCAACAGTTTCTTCACGAAAGGGGAGTCGCAACAAGTAGAACAACACCATACGACCCCCAGGGTAACGGGCAAGTAGAGCGTTTGAATGAAACGCTGTGGAAAACTGGGTTGCTTGTCCTGAAATCTCGTAACTTGGTCATCAATCAATGGGAATTTGTTCTTCTTGATGATTGGTACTCCGTCAGATCACTCTCGTGCACCGCAACTAATGCCACGCCATATGAAAGATTATTCCTCTATAACCGAAGGTCGACCTCCGGAACCCTCCCGATGTGGCTCACTAAACCTGGACAGGTGTTGTTTGAGAAGAATGTCAGACAGTCTAAGTATGATCCACTCGTCGAGGAAGTTGAATTACTTCAGCGCAATCCACAGTGCGTTCGCTTTCCTAATGGCATGGAGAGAACAGTTTCTGTTCACCAACTGGCCCCAAAAGGAGAGGTCATGTCTGAGACCCCTCCGCAAGGATTGTCGACACCTCCGATCGAAGAGACCTCATCTGTACCCACTGATTGCGTCCCCATCACAGAGCAGCATAACAGCATTCCCTCAGCAGACATACACAACACTGAAGCATGGTTCCCTCGAGAACGATCACTCACGTAATCTTGAAACGTTAATCAAACAACAACAGCGTGTTCATCCATATTGCCTGTAAAACAGAGACGCATAAACCAAGTACATATTGACGCTCACTACCAAATAGTGTTTCACCGATCACTGTACACATGTTCAATTATTCCCCTGTAACCCGCTATTTTTGGTTGCTCACATTTCTTGGTGGGGGAGAACGTTATAATATTTTGTGTTATTTGTTTCATCCTTGAGTTGGTAATCCATTTGCGTTTTCCATTTTGGCTGTCATACGCCAATTGTTAGACGAATAAAGCCTATCATACGGGCCTCTTACTCTTCTGTTTCTGACTCAAGATTGATCGTTCGTGCCGTCGAATCTGATTATTCATAACACGCCTCTCATATTTTGACAAGCAAGACGATACAACGAATGAACGATACTCACCGGGATGAGTGTCTGCCGCCCTCGAAGACAGGGATTATACTAGCGAGCCACCAACTGTTGATTCTAGGCCGATTAAGATGGACTGCATAAATAACAGACTGAGGCTTAGCAAACTGTTCGGCGGGTTCGTGCAATACTTTAGGTAGAATGTAGTCAGAGCCAGGAGAACTATCTTTAAGACGTAGAACCTTATCGGGAATAACTGCGGACTTAATATCCACGGCACTAACACCGTCGATTAGGCGGGAAGTTCAGACCTGAGAAGTCAAAGGGGTTTGAGCGAAAATGCTCTCGTAAAGGTGTCAAAAAATTGCGGTTTCCGTAGCAGAGCTCGTAAGGCCTGCGGGATCCAAAAGATGGTACTATAGCCTTTGCATTCCGACTTGAAGATGTATATTACAAAAGGCTATCCCGGTCAGTGACGAAACATGTGGTCAACCGTTGCTGATAGTGCAAGCTATTCTCTGGAATAAACACGGTGCCTTGAATTCTGATTTGCCCGTATACAATGTGGTCAATCACTGATTGGGAATTTCGGTAACGTGCCCACGCATGGTGCTTTTTAAGAGCACACTTCAGTGTTCGATTGCCAAGTGAACATGGTGACTTAGTTTGTTTCCGAAACGTCAGTAGTGTAGACTTCTCAACGGCTGCGACGAGGACCTCCGCCAATTAAGTACATAATTCATGAGCCGAATAAGACGTTAGAGTTGTCTTAAGCATGAGCCGCCAAGTGGGAACTCAGTGTATCTGAATTCGCCTCGCGGTGATTTCCACGGTTACTGGTGGTAGAACAGATTAAGTTGGTGCTCCAGATGAAATCGGACGAAATCACTGTACGGTCACTTAACCCAAAGGGGGAAAGGAGATTATGGAACATTAAGTTCTCCTTGGTGGGAACATGGTTAAGACGCGAGGAAGTGTGGCCAACCCGCCAGTGTGTGAAACCTGAGACAGGTTTAGTTAACCTCAAAGTTTTCATTAAGTGAAAGAAACATGCTATCATGGAATCTTCAGAAACCATGTACGAGAACGCAGGGAAATCTATTTTTTAAAGACTGAAATCACCTATTAAAAGATGAGAGGAGGCAAAAGAAGTGATAGTCTCTAAGCCTGCTAAGATGAGTTCGCCTCTCGGACAATCGGAAGACGGAGGTCTGTACAGTATTCCAACCATGGATCGGCATTAGTTGAGCGTATAGAAATCACAGTAAGTTTCGGATTGTCACCATAAAAAGCCTGAAGTGAAGCGTCTAAATGGAGGACTGCCCGAGCACCATTACCTTCGACTCCATCTGCTCATAGTAGCAGCATGCCATCGACTTCAAGTTCAGAGTCCGGAACAGAAGTGCTAGGCCAAGACTCCGTCACTGCAAACACTCGGGGATTTACAGCAGGGCACAGATCACGAAGTTCTGCGAGTTTGCTGAACAGGCTGAATGGGTTGGAGTAAACGTACTTAACAGAGTTGGCGATAAAGGAATGCGTACTGTATCCAAAGTATGGATTATGTGAATCGTTTAGAGTGATTGATGGAACTATCACCGATCCCACTGGCGTCGGCTGTGAATTTTCATTGTGCTGCTAAATCGATTAATGACACAAACAAGTGACCAGTGCGAATATGGTCACCCGATTTTAGGTCCTCGCGCTCTTCCTTAAGACAATCTGGATGAGGTGATACTCCAAGGACGAGACGAAGACTGTGGCGATAACGATCCAGTGTCACCATATCTTAGGACGTAACCTCAAAGTCATGAGCATCATTCCTCGGGTGTACGGTTTGGACGGGGGATGTGCTGAATATGCTGAATTCTCACATTCGCTAGTTCAATAGTCCGGAACGCTCTTGCTGATGATGTTGCAAGGTCGATCGGAAGTTGAGGGTTCTTTCTTCAAAATCTCTTATCTCAGCCCAGAGTACACCCGGAAAAAAACGGGCTCCAACGATTCTACCAAGTTTTTAAGAAGCCATAAGCACTTCCCCGATGTCGTTAGCACATGCCAGTACAATCCGTACCGATCGCGGATTCTCAAGAGGCACAGAATAAGGAATTTCTATCAATCGCGTATTGAAGGACAGAACTGTTCGACTCTCGTTTTCGTGCACAATTCAAGTCAGAACACACGATCGTGCTTACCATGGAGCTTCAGACAGCCATCGGTGAGTTCGAGGGGAGAAGGGATACTGCAGTATCCAGGTGTTCCAAAAGAAGCACTGCATGACATGATCATCAACGTGGACAGCCTTCGAGCACGATTTGCAATTCGACCATTTCACCATGAATGGGTAGAATACTCAGGTGGATAAATTATAAACTTTTTGTTTCGATTTATTTGTCGTGCCTAACTGCCACCGGGACAACCCAAATTCAGTTTGAGGCAGTGCATATTCCGGACTCTGGAACTACCAAAATCAGATGCAGCAAAGGGACTGCGACAGTGCCAATGATGAAAGAAACTGAAACAGAGGAGGTAGAATTAAAGGAAAGTTTGGTTAAGCTGGACAAGAATAGGGCGACGGGGCCGGACTGTATCTATTCAAACATACTAGGAGCTCTCAGTAGTGTTTTGCAGGAGCCTCTCAAAAAGGCCATCATTCCAGATGACTGGAGGAAGGCAGGGGTTGTACCAATCCATAAATGTGCAAGAAACACGAAGTGGGAAATTACTGACCAGTAGGCCTCGCGTCACTTGTCCTGGAACTGCCGGAAAGAATTATTACTAACAGAATTGTGATGCGTCTCACTGAGAATAGAATTCTCTTCGCAGACTAGCATGGACTCGCGAAGCATAGGTCTTGTCTCACCAACCTGATTTGCTTCTTCGATGAGAAAACGGAGAGATTGGAAAGGGGGGGAGAAAGTTGGGGGTTGTTACTTGGACTTCAGGAAGACATTTGATTCAGTGAGCCACCGATCGCTGATTCTCGAACTAGAGACCTTCGGTCTTTCTTTCAGGCTGTTAGGGTGGATACAAGACTTCTTGAGTCGCACCTTCCGCATAGACGTAGCGGGCGAAAGATCCACAGAAGGTGCGGTGGTTAGTGGGGTTACCTCAGGGGTCAGTGCTTGGAGCACTACCGTGTTTAGTGTTCATCAACGAACCCTCTAAAAACCTGAAGTGTCCCTGCTACATCTTTGCCAATGATGTGCAGATTATAGGAAATCCTGACAGCGCACGCAGCTGTCCTTGACTGTTGACAAACGTAATCAGCGGCTTGTTGCGGAACAGATGGCGTCGGTCAAGCTTCTTGGGAAGAAGGAGAGAGAAGGTTGAGGGGAGGAGACAATGCTAAGGACTTGGGAGTGCTTGTAGAACGGAACATCAAAGTTTCCAAACAATGCTCATCATCATCACCATAGACAGCAATACATCAGTGGTTCACATGCGTCAATAAAACCGGAGATGTTATCCCTTTGTGAAGCGTGAGATTCCAAATCTGGTATACCGTGTGCAGGTCTAGAGCCCGAATATGGTAAAAGACATGAAGGTACTTGAGAAGGTTCAGAGGAGTTTTAAGAAGCTGCTGGAGAGGATGCAGGAAAGCTCACATGAGGACACACTAAGAAAACTTGGTCTGTCTTCTCTTGCGCGAAGGACGGTTAGATGGAACCTGGTAGAAACTTCAAGATTCTCAAAGGAATAACCGGAATTGAGGTGAAATCTCTGTTCGGTCTGCATACAAATCCACACCTCCGAAGCCACAGTCCAAGTTGGGGAAGAAGAGAGGCGTCACATCAATTAATGTTAACTCCTCCACATATAAAAGTCACAAACTGTCGCTATATGCTATCACGTAGTGGATTACTCTCTGATATTGGCACAGTTCAAAAGAGGGCTTGATGATTGTTGGCCATCCTTCTTCACGGACCAGCTATAAGTTTTTTTGGTGAGTATTCCTAGTACTTTTCTTCCCGTAGATTTAAGCTGAACCAATTTCTCAAACCTCTTTGTCATTGTTGCTACCTCTTCTTCAGTCTTATCCATTGCTGTTGTTTTTAGAACTTTAATCTCAGTATCTAAAAATATAGGCTTCAAGGAACCGAAACCATGTTGGTCTTACACTTATTGCTTGGTTCACTTCATTTTAATGGAAAGATAAACCGTGTATATCGGTGGCGGCTCTGAACATGGTGTGTCCTGATAGCATTAATAGCTTGAACCTCTCAGCTTTTAAATAATGGCCTTCACGATTACCCATACAAGCGAGCAATTCTCTTCTCCTGCCGCTGCAGCACTGGGAACCCTTAGAAGTTCACCGGTGCAAGAAACTGGGAATGGGTTGAAGGACCGCGCCACTGGAATTTGAAGATGAGTTGCTCCCTCTTTTTTTCTGCCATATAAATCAGGTTGCCTGAGCCAGATAAACATCTTGCTGATAATATGCCCCGTGTCATTTATCCATGCCTCAACAAACAGTGTGGCAGAAAGTTGGTGGTCGGTATTCAATTTGGCACGATAGATGGTGTTGCCAGTTATAAGCATACACAATTACTGAGCCATATAAACTGCACGGTAGATATGCTGACCTGTGCTGGGTCTGTCTAGAATGCAAAGCCAGAGGAAGAAAATTGCTTGCTCTTTCAAAGTGATCGGAATCTGTAATAGGTGGTTCACACATATTGACTTCGGGCACCTTTTCCCTAAGCCACATCATCACTCATTCTTGGAATACTGTTGCTGCTGCATAAACCAGAGTTAATTATCACGGAAACCCAAGGAAATTTGAGCGCATTCCGACAGTCCTCTGCAAGCAGTCCGTAAGCCCCACATCTTGAAGTAGCCTTCTTCCGCACTCAACACCACTTAGATAAACAACATTACCCCCATAAGACTAACACCTCGGTTTCACAAAAATTCCAAAACGACAATGAATGTGCTCAGGGAACACGAAAGCCAGCCACTAGCACAGTTTTGAGACCTGAGAAACCAACAGCGCCAACGCCAAGGGGACAAACGAAGGGACGTAGCAGGACGCCAGTAAATTACCGTGTGCACCATAGTCCCAGTGGCCCGACAAACTTCGATGTGGTTCTCGCACGGATTGCGCAACACGAGGTCCATCTACTTAATGTCACCATCATTTTACATAATCAGAATAATACAGTTAGACAGTCACAAAATCCCTATGAGGCCACCATGGAGAGGGACAGGAACATAGGTATTCAAGCCTCTGAACCGGTCACACCGGATCCTAAACATAGGAGGTCTTCAGAAAGGGCTAATTGTAGGTGTTTTGCGGAACGCTGAACTACCCGCAGCGACACAATGGCGCAGAACGCACAGACTCGGTAGGTGGATCACATCTAACACGCAAACGAACAGCCACAGACCACTCCTAGTTGAATTTCGAGACCGTAACATTCGGGATCTGGTACTATCCAAAGCTGACACAATAGCTTAGAGGATGCCACGCATGAAAGTAAGAGAAGACATAGCCATGAATGGCAAATCTGGCCCATATGTGGTGATGTCAGCTGCACCAAGAATCGTAAGTGAGCGACTTGGCTTAAACTTGGATCAGGAAGCAAAACGCAGCGCCAAGAGAACAAGGCGACGATGCTTCAGCCTTGGAAGGCCAAACACCAAAGGGAAAAATGGTTTACATCGAGCTGGTTCTTATTCTTATATCCGGATCTAGCCCTCGGAAGAAACCCCCGAGAGATTAGATACGACCAACTGGCGGAGTCGTCACAAGGCCCGATCGTTGGAGGTAAAATGCATGCTAGAGAATGTATGCAGCCAACTGAACAAGAGTAACGAGCTGCAAAACAGTGATCCAAAACAGTGCTCCCTCACAGAAACCTGCCTCAAAGTAGAAACAGATCTGAGGATTGGGCGCGTGGGTTCCGATGGTATCGCAAGGACCGTAGCAATGCATTCGGGGGCGGCTGCCCGCTGTTGATCACACGTTGTATAAGGTGAACTATAACTGCAATTACGTGGGTGTTCAGAACGCTTTCAGCCTGCTCCACGTCAATCATCCACTGATGGTCTTCGGGGTGTACCGCAGTCCGGGTGCAACACCAGAGGGGGACGAAGCATCACTGGAGTCATTTCAGTCGATAACATCCGGGTTCTTACAGCTATGAACGTCCCTCAGTAACAGGTCAGAGAGAGAGGTCGGAAGCCATGGGTTTGTTTCAGGGTCAGGAGAGCTTTTCAACCTATGTACATGGCCTGAAAGGCATATATGCAACATCGGGGTTTAAAATCTTCATGGTTGACAAAAAGGTTTGGAATGAAAAAATCAAGTCAACAAGAAATGTTCCTCTAGTCTGTGAGCTCAACCTAACGCGAGATATTAAACGGAACCCCGAAAGGTTTTATGGTTATGCTTAGTCTAGGTCCTGTCGAACAAATGGTATTGTGACCACACTCTTCTCTAATGGGGAGATCCTATCGACTGACAAGGGCACAGCGGACGCGTTTATGGTAGGTTTCAAAGTGTTTATCGCCCAGACAACGAGGAACCGGAGCCTCCGCCTAATGCTGTTAGCATGCCCATGATAGATGAGGTCATTACGCCCCACGAAGTTGAGCAAGCAATATCCAATCTAAACAGCGCAAGGTTCACAGAGCCTGCCCACATCCATCCGGCAGTCCTAAAATTTCCGGCCAAGTTGTTGGCGTCACCATTTGCCCGACTGTTCATTCTTACATTAGGAAGGATATAGGTGAGAGACTGGGAAGAAGCCGTTGTAATTCCCATCTTCAAAGATGGCAGCAGATTAGAAGTTGGAAATTACAGACCAGTAAGCCTGACTAGTGTTGTCATCAGAACTTTCGAACGAATATTACGAGAAAGGACCCGTAAGTTTCTCTGTGAAAAGAAATTCTTCAGAGCTCCTCAACATGGCTTCCTAAGAGGGAGATCTTGTCTTACCAATTTGCTGACGTTCATAGACACTATCACGGAGAAACTGGAAAAAGGAGAAGTAGTCGTGGTGTGCTATCCGGGCTTTCAGAAACGTTTCGATTTTGTCAACCACAGACTTCTATGTTGAAAACTCCAAGAAGCTGGAGTCTGTGCTGGAATTTGCAGGTGGATGCAAGCGTTTCTAGTTGAAAGGTCGTGTAGAGTGAGAGTAAGAGGAGTACCCTCATACAAAGGTTCTCCGCTAAGTGGCGGTTCTCGGGGATCAAGCCTCGTCCCTCTGATTTTCCTGGTATACATAAACAACCTGACCAACGGCTTAGTCTGCTCATGTAATCTGTATGCAGACGATATAAAGCTGGTCGGGAGTTCGTCGGAATTGACTGCTCTCCAAGGGGACATTCTGGAGATTTTCGAATGGACATAAAAGTGAAATTTACCGCTGAACCTCCTCAAAAGTCATATCCTCGCCAAAGCTCTCCAGTCAGTTAATGAATGCACATGGGCAGACAGTTGAACTAACGACTAAGCAGCAAACAAGGGACTTGGGTGTCCAAGTCATTAATACGTTTACTGCACCTGTTCAGTGTACCGCATCCGTGACAAAGGTGTGGTCGGCGTTATATCGACTGAAATCAGAAAACGCTTACCCTCGACCAGCGGTGTGAATTCCCCTGTACTCGGCTATGGTTCTTCCCTACTTGAACTATCGTGTCCAATCTTGCTCACCATATCTCCGAAAAGGCATAGCCGACCTCGAAAGAGTACAAAGCCCGCCACACATATGGATTGGGTATGAAGGGTCTAAGCTACCAAGACCGACTAACTTCCCTGAACTTATTTTAGCACGGACGCAGGCGGGTAAAAGGAGACCTTAGTGGAATGTACAAGACTACCCACCATACTGGAACAAGCATCATGACAGGTTTGTTCGAGAGGCATCAGGACAGACACTTGAGCGGTCATTGGTTCACAGTTAAGAAAATAATATCACGATGGGCTGTCCGATATGACGTTTCACTAACCAGGTGATCAACTCGTGAAACAAGTTATCTGCAAAGAACGTTGAGGCCGCGAGCGCAGATATATTCAAAAGAAAGTCGGACAAATGTTGAAATAACCTTTTCTCTACTCTGTACCGAACGAAGTATGATCGGTTTCTGCTGTTTGGAGCAGCTAGGTTTTGATACTCCTCTTCTTCCGTCCCTATCACTGGACCACCACTGAACAGATCAACAGAAAACGCAGTCTGGTCAATCTCCGGACAACACCAGTCAGGCATCAGGAGGCCAAAAGGCTCAGGCCTTCACGAAGTCCTGGATTTGAAATGTGCTCGTGCCGCTTTGGAAAGTCAAGCGCCTGTGGATACGCAAGAATCCGAGAGAGCAGATCTCAAAGGTGCTCTAG
Source organism: Paragonimus westermani (assembly GCA_008508345.1). NCBI lineage: Eukaryota > Metazoa > Platyhelminthes > Trematoda > Plagiorchiida > Troglotrematidae > Paragonimus > Paragonimus westermani. The sequence continues at coordinate 2,613 of QNGE01000284.1, read as the reverse complement.
ACCCCCAATCATCTCACCAAAATATCCGTTAAAAAATATTTTATTCCTAAGCTTTACAGCCCAGTGAGTCTGCCGAGATACCCCTGCATCCAAAATGGCCCAAACCTGTTTTATTCCGGCGGCTCTTTCCTCGGCTGCATCGGGGCCATTTCGTCCAATATTCTCTTCTTATCTACAACCCCATCCAAATTTTCGAGGGTGCAAAACTGCAAATCACCCTCCAGAAGCTCTGGAAGCAAGAGCGGTCCGGAGGTCATCAACCTTGAGCCAACAGAAGCGGACACTCACTCATGCCCAGGCTGTGATGAAACGGCTACCACATCCCAAGAGGGCTCACGGAATTACGCCGCCCGTTATGCACTCTCCCTCACTACTGAGGTTACTTTCCCATGCTCTCCCTCGTGCACTTCTGTCTCTTTTTGCACCCAGTCATATGAGGAAGTAGCTTCAAAGTTCCTGTACACCAACTGTCTGAGTCTTCTGAACAAACCAACAGAAATCAGACAGCTGGTCCATGACACTAGCCCTCACATTCTTGCTGTAACAGAGACCTAGCTTTTCGCGGGTACCAGCGATAATGAACTGCATGTCCCTGGTTACTCCTTGTACCGTACGGAATCTCCCCGTGGATTCATAGGAGGCTGCGCCGTTTTCCTAAGCCAGTAACTCCCAGTGCCAGCTGTCGTAGGGGAATTCACCTTCCCAGAGAAATGCGACACGCTCTGGATCAAACTCCAACTTCGCAAACGTGACACGCTTCGTAACGGTCTTATGTACCGCCCGCCGTCATGCAGTGCATTCGACGACGAGGCCATCGTAGCTACCCCAGACAGACTCACGTCTACCCAGCGTTTCTCCCATCTTATTATGGATGACTTCAACGCACCCAAACTCAACTCTGAAGCGGCTTCTCGTGAGGACTGTGGCTGCGGGTTCTCGAAACCCTTGGCAATGTTGATCCATGAGAAAGCTTGCACACAGCAAGTCGATCTACCCTTAAGGCGCCTTCCAGGACAGACGCCCTCTTTCCTCGATCTGGTCATTACGAACGAGGCTTACTTGGTAGATAGGGTGGTCATCAAACCACCGCTAGGGCATGGTGACCATATGCTACTAGCCTTTGACTTCATCTGTTGATGGCTTCAGAACGCCGTAACAAACACCTCATTCCAAAACTTCTAGAAAGCAGACTTTAACGCACTGAGGACGTTCTTAAGCACACTCAGCCCTACATCCGACTCAGTGAACTTGAACTACCTTTCCTTTAAAGCTGCCATTCACGATGCCGATGAGGCATTTGTTCCTCGAAAACTATGGAAGTTCACCTCTGGTGCACCGCTTTTGCGGAACATACCCTGCCTTATTGAAGTACGTTCTCGCCTATTTCTTAAGCAGTAGCTAATAGGTAGTCCAGGGGATCCGGAGGCCTTTCGCTCTGTACGAAACAAATGCAAGCGGAAATCCGGCAACACATCCAACAGGTACAGCCAAAAATCCTACAGGTAGCTCACGATAATAGGACTTTTCTTTTCAAGTATATACATCGCCTGAGGGAAACTAAGCCCTCAGCGCTTTCTCTGCAGCTTCCCGACAGGAAAACCCCCTCCAACCCCCAAGTGGTTGCCGTTGTGTTCGGAGAATACTACTCACCAGTCTACAATGTGGATCCGCCAAACTGGTATGCAATTCTCCCGCGGAGACACTTCCAACACCCCCTCCTGACAGCTGACTTCCCTGTGTCAGACGTTCAAGTCCTCTTGCTTAAGATCAATCCTTATAGTGCCATGGGACCAGAAAAGATTCATCCCCGGATCTTCAAAGAAGCGGCCGTCAGTTTGGGGGTGCCTCTCTTTGATCTGTTCAAACAGATACTTCGGACAGGCACTCTTCCGGAGGCATGGAAAGAGGCCACTGTCTCACCTATATTTGAAACAGGCGATCGTCAACTCCTGTTAGTTAACGGCCGATCAATCTTACCAGCATCATATGCAAGATAATGGAGCGAATGTTAAAACGCACTATCTTTACGCATTTCTTCTCAAATAACCTTTTCTCCTCGACCCAGCATGGCTTTCTTCCAGATCGGTCATGCATAACAAATATGTTAATCTTCACGGATAGCCAAACAGAGGCCAAAAACAATGGTCATATTTTGGATGCTAACTTTTTCGACTTTGCTAAAGCATTCGACCGTGTCCCATACGGTCCTCTGGTGCATGAACTAGAAGCCTATGGAATCCAAGTAGAGGTTCTTCGCTGGATAACTTCCTTTCTTGGTAACAGGACTCACAGTAAAAACTGGTTCAGGCCTTTTGTCTCCATCCCCGGTCTCTGTGGGAGTCCCTCAAGGATCGGTACTTGGTCCATTGTTGTTTCTGATCTGCATCAATGATCTCCTCGAGTTGATCTCTAATAACGCCCTCCTTTATGCCGACGACTTAGAAATCTGGGATGTCTGTGACCCCGATGCATTGCAGATTGATCTTGATCGTATTAAGTGCGGTCAGATGATTGGAGTCCCTCTCTAAAAGACGGTAAGTGTGCGCACATGTCAATCGGAGGAGACTCCATAACCTATTCGTGATACATGGTGCACAAAGTATAGTAGATATT
>QNGE01000283.1:263467-335527 GCA_008508345.1 Paragonimus westermani | reverse complement strand
ATTTTGATCATATATTCTGCAGCTGGGAGAGGAGATGCAAAAGATGTGGTTATTATTTCGATTACCAGCTGAACACCCGGTACTTGTCTCACTTATAGACCTTGTCTAGTCACTTCACCCTGCGCGTCGTGTGTCAGACAGTTCCCATAGTCTAGTCTACATAACACTCACTACCTTCACCTACATGTGTATGCTCATGCAGTTACCGAGCTTATGTCCCCCATTCATATCCGAACACATACGTGCGCGCGATAACCATATGCGCAGTTATTCAGTTGGAATGGTCCAGCTGGACGTGATTCCACGTTATCAAACTGCAGACGAGCATATCATGTTTGAACCTGGACCGCGACCACGGAAGAAACCGGCACAATTACACACCACACCACACGGTCCAGCAAACGTTGCTGCATCAAGTTCGTATATTAGTCACAATAAAGTTCCCAAATATCATTTCGACCTTTTTTAAGGACTGCCTGAGGTATCGTCATTTTGTTGTGAATGTTCATGCTACCACGGACAAGGGTTTCAGCACATACCTCACTCTGTAAAATTAACATACCATCCAGGATGTTGAAATGGACAAATTTTTTACCCAGTTATGGTACGTGTTCATAACCAACAAATTTATCGGCGGACCTCATTCAGTTTAAGGCAGACGTCCCAACTAACTCGCCATTGAGTTACTGACACCAAATTTCATTATGTGCTGTTCCTCCAGTGGGACATGTGATCGAGCTTCTGGGGCTAGGTATGTTTTGAGTGGTAACAAGCACAAAATTGACCGTGCACTTCAGATGAAACTTACTCATTAAGCACGTAAGGTATGTTGATTTACCTTTTAAATCAAATCGTCGGTATTACTGGAATCAAGAAATAAATGTTGTCGGCAACGTACCTCTTTTTTGTTAAAAGGTACCAATAAACGAATGCAACTTGCTTCTGGGTAACTGCCAGATTGGGTGAACGATTAGGCAAGCCGGTAGAATGAGGTTGAAATAAAATGGAACAACGTGTCACTGTTTTATATGCTTGACTGAAACGCGTGCATGCAGTTAACAGCGATCAAAGAAGCAAGTCTACTGATGAACAAACTACATCAGCCAAAACCCTCACTCACGTGTCATTGATCAGAATATGGCCAAACAAGGTTATGGATTTTTGTCATTTTAATTTACAAAGTAGGCCTAGTCATGGGGTCATCCACTTGATTTAACGCGACAGTTACCGTGTGTCATTTCGAGGCGATTTGAACACTCTGGTGAGTTTTCACAAAAGAATGTGGCAGTGCGTCTACATGAAATAATTCGGCCACTTCTATTGCGAGGTCAACACGACAGTGTCCGACAAGGATGCCTCATGGGATCATGTCCACAATTCAAATCTTGTCCATGGCAAGGATGTTTACCCATGACAAGCCCTAACAAAGGCGGAATCGTAGTACATTGCTTCTTTTCAAAGTGGCAGGCTGGAATTCTAATGAGAATGTGATTTCCATATAATTTATGTGACATTCTGGCTACACGTTTTTTTGCATTGTACGTGTTCTCACTTACTCTAATTTGATCATCGACTTCATAAGCGTTTCCTTCTCTCGCTCCCATAGTTTGTCCCAGCTAACACCCGCTAAAATCTTTTTACTAACCCGTCACGGATCGCCCGGATCCCACGTTGCTGTCATATGTCCAGGTTGCAGAGATTACACCATGTTAATCGGATAACTAGTTTGTGTGTGTGTAAAAAGTTTAGTTGATTGCCTGTTTATCGCCGATGAATCCGATTTGTCTTTACTAATAACGTTTAATAAAAATAATTCCGTTATTTGTGTTTATTTGGAAACATGTACAATGCGGTTCAAACGGACAAAAAACATTTGTCTTAGGTCGGAATAAACCAGAGACAGTTTGGTGGACTCACTTCCTCTACACGTGTGCCTAAAATTGTCGGAGTGTGGTTAGTAAGCAACCCGAATTCTGATGAACTACTTAGATTTTAGTTCCACACAAGCAGCAAACGCTTGATTCACCCCAATGAAGCGTAACTTTCAATTAGGTTAATTTTCAGTTCATGTTTCCAACTTTTGTTGACAGTGAATTCAAAACGAACATCACCTTTTGTTTATTTCTTGTCCTAACATCTGTGCGAGTATCCAATCAGTGTGTGGTCAACTTTGAAATGTGGAAAAATAGATCAAACAATAGAAACCCACCAAATATTTTCAGCAACTTTGGAACGATTGTGACCATGACAAGTCGATGTTAAGACCATGCTGTGATAGAATTTTGAATTTTCACACACACCCTATTGTACCTTCCCAAACAACTGTTCACATTTCAGAAGCAGTGGAGAATATGCGAAATTATTTTAACATATATCACCATGTCTCACTGGTGTTTACAAACATCAGTTCGCAATCCGCCAACTTATTTTTGCAATCGTTATGCTGAAATAGTCTGTGATTCGACTTCACGGAAGAGCGCATTCGCATAGAGCCAAATCAACTGTTTGCTTGGCTCAGATAATTTGAATTCTATCACCAAACCAAGCCTCACTCACGCCTAGTTTAAAAAACCGCTTGTCATAATTTTCCTAAGCCTCATTAATTTACGAAAAGTGTATGAAGACATTAGATGAATCTTACTGTAACCATCCATATGTTGCTCACACAAAATGTACAGTTTACCACACGATAAATCATAACGTCATCCCCATGAAAAAGCAAGCAGGATCCCTGTCGCAAATACTTTCCAGTTTGTTTATTCACTTCTTATTTCGATGAAGCACGGCATACTTTGTTCTCTCACGCAAATAATCGTTTACCGATGAAAAATGCGTGTTTGATATTTGTAAAGACGAACAATTCACTTGCTCCACAGTTCCTGGCGGCAAGTTTTGAGTAATTATTAATGCACAAAAATCAACATTGGTTTCTGCCAAGATTTAGCGTAGAAGACATAATAGTTTGACACAAACGCAAATGCTTTTTCGGTCGGTGGATCATTAGAAGCTTAATACTTTGGAATACTGCCCAAATTCATATACATCCTTGGCTATCCGCTAAATAATTCCCTGGACTAATCTTGTGTGTGTGCGTGTTAATTTGAGTATTCCTTATGGAAAATTGGTAAAACGGAAATTAACGCGCTTGCCACGATCAGATTTCAAATAGCCCCTCGCACAACACCCGAATCAATCAAAATACCGTGTGATCTGATGTATTTTGGTATGTGCCACTCAAATGTCCTTTAGAACAAGGTGAGTAGGCTGAGGTGGGAGTGATACACAACCACATGATATGACCACGACACACAGATTTGTTAATTGAAATGCTCCACCCGTTCGGTCACACACAGATTCACTAGTTTTCGTGACCAAAACACAGTCCTAACCTAGAAATACAATTTACGTAAGTTGGATAGCAACTGGTACACCATACTGCACTATTGCAGTCGTTGATGTTTAGTCTTACTAACTATATGCCTCGCCAGTCGTCGTCGAATACAACTCCTAAACAGTAGCCCTGTTGATTTCTATCAGCTAGACTTGTCGTTCCAAGGCTAGAACGTGCTGTTAGTTCCATTGTGGGATTCGTCACTGTATGGGTCACTACACACCAATGACTTGTTCCACTAAGTAGTTGACAGCACCGATCTGATGAGAACAGAAATCAAGTGGGTAACAGAGACATGTTAGGTATAGCATTTAGAAAGTACACCGCCGTGGGAAGTTGCGATTTACTGTAAGTGGAGCACAGAGGGTAATGTTAAAAGCCTTGTGTAGTAAATCACTTTCTAGCCACAGGTTTCATAGATTACATTGTTCTGTTTACTCACCAACGACGGTCATTTCTGTTCCTGTCTACCTAGCTAGACATTTGTGTTATCACACGAAAATATTTGCGGATATGCCCCTGAAACTCTCATCAATACGTTCAGGTAACTTTGTGTAACACATTAGATCCTCCAACATCAGCGCATTCAAAAACTTTTCGTTTCTGAGGATCGCAGTCATCAAATTTACCACTGACGGATAATTAAAAACCGATTCCTCGCATTAACTATTGAACAGCACCATTTGGCGAAGACAACAGTTTCCCGGCCTATTTACAGGTGGCGTATACCAAAGCAAGATAATGACCACGTACGATCACATACACAAGCAGTATCACACCATCGTCAGTCACTCAATCGAATGACATAATGTAGTGAATTTTGTTGGGATATAATTAACTTTCACAAGCCTTTGGGCAGGTAAAATATAGATCAACGGGAAGTTTTGAGTACCGTAGTTACAACGACCCAACTTTTGTTGAAAGGACATTGCAATACAGTATCTCATCATAAACTAGCAACTGCTTTGTTTCCTAAGTAACATTTTAAAGAAAACAACAACGGACAGGTAGTGCCAATTTCGTGTTGTGTTGGATCAAACCAGACCACGACTCAAGTTGAAAATTCATGCAATTAGAGATAAATTTGTTCACATTTGTACACACAGGTTTAGTATAAAGGATGGATTTCTATAGATTAAATTCATGGGTTTTGATTCTAGCTGGAATGTTTTCATCGGGTGATCTCAATTTTTGTTCCAACAGACTGGTTAAAACTATCAGTATTTCACAGTTTATTCTAAAATTTCGGTAGAAGTCTGTTAGCGACTGCTTCAGTTTGAATATACAAACAAATTATCTTACTCCACATGTTCCCCCATATTTTTAAATGTCATTCAAAGTATGACAAAGTCGCTTCCATCTTAGCTTGTTGGATGGTTGTACTCTAAACAGCCAATTACATTGCATTGTACTCTGTTTGATTTGCACGCGCCTAACAAATTTTGGAGCATGGTTTACCATCGCCGGTTTTGAATATATTTACTATTCAATGAAAGTCTGTTCTGCGTGCGAATACTATAACTTTAACTTGTAACGCATTTTCCCAGAAAGTATCTAGCAAGCGAAGGTGTTACGGCTGCTAAGTTGATCAGTGTCAATGCGGCATTGTGAAGTGATCTTGCTTTATAATTTGGAATTACCGCTTCGATAAAAAGTGGTATTGAAAGATTTTCTCATCTTCGAGATCTTCAGCTTGATAGGCCACAGCAGACAGAAGTAACCATCTTCATTGGCTGCAAGCACCCTAAGCTGAATGAGCTCGGTAAAAGGTCGGAAAATCGCAGGTAGTTTTAATCTATCAAACTGTTTTACTACTACATAGTTAGGCGGACTAGTTAACTTAGGAGAGGTCCGATTATGAAAATTCTGTGCTTCAGCCGGATTCAAACCAGCAACAGTAACACCATGCACAAACGCAGCAACAGCTCTACCAGCTTAACTGCAAAACCAGATGTCAAATCGCAGTTTGATTGAGTTCTCAATGATTCGTTTCGAAAAATTGTGCACTGCTTATATAAGAGTAAAACTTGTCCAACATGTACAGTTGTGAAGTTATATGATAAGAGGTTAGATGATACCATATCTAAAATTTGCGTATGGTATTTGGGTTCCGCAGTCTTGTCGGTCGTGCGTAGCCCGGTCAAGTTAGTCGATGGTCAACATGGGTATCTGCCCTCTTGGTAAATCCAGAAGTTTGTCGGCGATAATCATTGACTGACGTAAAGAAGATGATTAACCTCGTGCGAAAGACTTCTGTCTGACGAATCTTTACTTTTCTCTATATTGCTGCCATGACCAAACAGATTGTAGAAAGTACGTAGAAGAACATCGGCTTGAGAGAACCGCCCAAGGTGGCGGTATATCACATCATTTCGTTTGAACTCAAAAGACCGGACACACCACGAATCGTTTTTGAATGTGCAGCAAAGTTTCAATCTCACTCTGTACGTTATACTCTATCGAGTTCCAGATATGATCACTGAGCTGCTGGATTTGTTACCAAAGTTTCAAACACGAACTTTTGCTGTTGCGACAAGTGTTGATGAAACGTTTCGCTGACTCAGAACACTAAGAAAAGAACACGGAGCGTTTGATTTTTCTGGTGGGCTTGTGGAAATCCTAATAAGCACTGTATCGAGTAGGAGGGGGGAGCACATCTGCTTGAATCAATGTCCCCTTCAGTTTGTGCTGACTTATCCTCAACTATCTGTTTGTTGCGAGACCGTGGCCTATGGGTTCTTTTACATTCCTAACGGCGATAAGCATTGACCACTATTGTTTGCTAAAGCCAGGGTTGTTCATTCGAAAATTGACTCCACTGGTTGTGACCGTTCTGACAGTCTTTGTTAACGAACTCCTTAGTACTATCATAGACAGACACCGTAAATGTTTCAATAATGTGGCTTCGATGTTCCTAGTAAGTTTACCAAAGTAGATGGGAATTGGGTTAATACCACACATAATCCTGAAAGCCCCGATCAGTGGCGACGCGTGTGATCGGAAGGAAATTCGGCATATAGAAAACTTCTTAGGGTTCAAAGCCACAGGGGTATGAGTACCTGGATGTCACTTGTCTCGTTTCCAACACGGCTGAATATGGCTTAGTCTAGAAGACTCACTGCTGTGAGTGAACTCGCTGGAGTAAAAACGAAGCGATCCTCGGCGCGGCTGAACGCGACTGTTCTTGGGCGCTCTGAGTTTTCAGGTGTGTTGTATTCCCGAATGCCATAGATTGGTGGTGTGAATTTACATTGGCTTCCTATAAACGGCCGAAGAAATAATATTACAGCTGAAGCAGATGGCTTGGATTCGACAAAAATTCAAGCTGGCGAGAAAGGTATACGTCTGATTCAAAGGGGCGTTCCAATCCCCGCTGGAAAGAATACGTTTGAGTCGACAATTAGCCCAATTATTAAAAGGCAATACCCTTTAAGCTAAAAACCATTCAAACGGGTGGAGTAATGCATTTAGCTGGACGGCTGAAGCTGTCTGATCTTGACTTCCAGCTAGAATGTTCACTAGCACTACCTACACACCACCTTAAGGATCATCGTGATGCGTTACCCGATTTCTATTTTGTAAGACGACCGTTCTGGATTCCGTAATTTGCTTGTTGTGTCGAACGCGTCATTCAAGAGGGCCTCCTCCTCTGTCGTCGAAACACCATTGTGGACCAAAGGCCGATTCTTCCATCAACAACCGCACGAAAGAAAGCTGGCTGGCACTGGTTTCCGAATATTGGTCTAGACTACTTTGGTCCATTCACTGTGAAAGAGGACAGAAGCAAGGAGAAGAAATAAGGGTAAAATATCACCTGCTTCTAGTCGAAACTCATTACTCACTGTGTTAATACTTTTCATTGGGGCGATGAGTTTGCCGGAGAATCGTTTACTTCGACGGCGGAGTCAGCCTTGCCCCTGCGAGTGAAGAACCCACAGGATAGGTGAGTATGCTGAATGATAGCTCTATATGTAGCAAAGTACTGGAAAACTGCATCAAAAGATATTATAATCGATCTCTTGCCAGCCATCCTGGAGGTGTGTTGAAACAAACCAAATAACGGATACAGCAAATTTTCAGAGCAATTTGTGCTCGATTAATTACCGACCACCAGTCAACGTGTACTTCCTTGTTGAGGTGGAAAAATATATCAAATGAAAAATCGTTGGTGTCGGTTACTGTTCTTGTTCGAGACGGGTTCGCATCGTCGCCAAATGATACTTCACTTATTTAAGGTAATCCCGTACTTCTAGATCATTCGTTGGTACGGCTGTTTAATTAACAAAACTAATTGCCTGCATGAACTCTTCTGGAGTCGGTGGACAACGCAGTACTTTTTTAGGTTATGACTGCAGTAGAAGTGGTAACCCAACGATACAAAATATTGTACTGATAACTACAAAACCCTTGCCACGAAACTCCTGACCTTCGGGTACGTTCATCAGTTGTAGTGGCGATGAAGACGGTTTAGTGCAGACCGTTACTAAGAAGACAAAATCCCGCCTGTCAAAATGAAAGTGTACGTCTTCTGCCATGAGAAACGACGTTCAATAATTTGTAAGCTTAGGGTTTGGTGACGTGGTAAAGTGTTATTACTGCTGTTATATAGCTCATATTGTTATATTTTGTGCCTTTCAATTTATTCAGCACCAAGGCGAAGTTCTGAAACACCACATTTTATGAGATTGCTGGGGTTGCCTAAAAAACCACATTGTTCACTTGTTACCTAGTATGGTGAGGCTGTTAGTCGATCCAGCTTCACCGGTCGAAATCAGTGGTTTGTTTTTATCCGTTGCTGAAATTTGCAGAACAAAATGTTTTTCTAACTTACTAAACAATCACATATCTACCGGAAGTACCTTCGTATGCATGTTGTTCAAAGGGGATTGCTTTGTGCACCTGTCTCTCCGTGTATTCACCACCCGCTTGAATCGTTAAACAGCAGCTCATGGACTGATGTTGAAGTTACCTAATACTTTCACATTTTGGGCAGGTCCGGAGCTACACGGACGTGTGATAGAACGGTGAAGACAACCAAACTATTAGTTTTATCGTTTTTAGCAAAACTTAACTGACTGTTGATTTGTCATTTAGATTTCATTTGGTCCACAGTCCAAATGGGGAAAACGAGCGGAAAAAGTAACTCCACAGCTATCTGTTCAATTGTAACTTAAGATTTTTAGCCTACGAAGGTTACAATCAAATAGCCGTCATTTTCAAAATTGTAATCTTCCGTTGTGTGTCATGCTGTGTACGAGTGATCCCGTCTCTGTTTCGGTGCATCGGGTACAAACCACTTGAATAAGAGATCGAGCTAGCAGTATTGCACCTTTCCGAACGGTAGTTGTCATCCACTCGGCCACTAGCCCGGCAAGTGCAGTTCGTGGCGGAAGATGTCCTAAAAGGAGGAATTGGGACTTGTAATTTGCATGAGCACCGACACTATCTCTAAGGCTATTATTAACAATCTGAATGTGAACACTTTGATTATTTGATAGAATGAAGTTACAAAAAGGGGGGGCGACAAAGAAAGTCAAATGAAATCTCAACTTCTTGCTCAGCTTGAACTAGAAAAAGGGCGACTGGACTTTGAACTTACCGACCTTTGAAGCGTAATCTAAAGAGAATAAACAATTATCCACTTGAGAAGCCGGTACAAGTCTAACTGTGTGACCAAGTCTAGGAATAGATGTATGGACTCCATCAGGCAGTCTAGTAGGTCGACATTTTTTCACAGAGACGTTTGATGTAAAAATCCGCAAAGTTCATGTCACAGCATGTAAAACCATCATCTCACACAGGTGATATCACCGAAGATACATGAGGATGATGCGATCTTAAAAAGATTTGAGGAAAATCAAACTAAATTAAGTACCCTACCGAATTTCCAGCAAATGTAAACGACAACTTTCAGTGGAGCTGAAATTACTTCTGACTAGTTGTCTCGAATAGACTCCATGGCTTTTTTAATCATATGAGGCTTATCTGTTCAGAAAAAATGAATTGCTCAAGCAGTTTTCAAATAAACAGTTTTTGAGGCTTGTCGAATACCAGTTATGAGTGACTGAACGATATAAAACTGTTCCTTGTGAGCAGTGCCTATAACTCGCATTTTAATACTGTTAAATTATGTTCGATGTTTTATGGACGGTTTACGTTAGTAAGCCTTTATTTGACGATACCCTATTCGAGGAGTGTACCTGTGCTAAAGGTAGAACGATTCACCGAGGTTTGGCTAAACTGTGTGTACTGCTATGCTTACAGGGTTCAGCTCTTGAGATGCATACAGTACGTCTACAATCCAAATTAAGCATCGTACTTCAAAACGGAATCCGCCCAGAAACACTTGTAAAACCATTAGAACTATCACCTCATGCAAAGCTATAGAGCACATAGTCTATGTAAACTGACAACAAATGATCTCAATCGAATTCAGTTGTGAATCGGATCATTTACTCCGCTAAATATATCTGACACAGCCAATTGTACTAAACATGTCGTACGATGCGAGAGCAGTTTGTTAGCCTCTCGTCGGCTCCGCATATTGAAAGGGCTGATACCTGTTTAGTAGTCAAGAGTGACAAGAAGGGGGATGACATTCTATTGTATATTATCGAAATCAATGACGATGATTACTGAAGCAAATGACAAACGAACAACTGGCCAGAACCTCTTTATCAGGACTTTGCATTCACTCTTCACGAACGCGGACTTGTGTGCACTGTAATCAGTAGAAGGATCCGGTCATAAAAGCTTGGATGGTGAAATAGAGAGGGTGGGTACCACTTGCGGCGTTGGCACAGATTTTCTAAAATACAGGGGTAAGTGATAACTGTGCCAGGTCTGTTAGCCTTAAACACTCCATCTTGATGATAAGGCGTACAAACGTACACTCCAGTTTCGTTTTTAAGAAAAGATAAAAATCTACAACATCCCAAAGGTAGATTGACCTCGACACACACAACGCTATCAGCGTAGCACCTGCTGAGAATTCAACGCTTATGCGAACGTTGTTTATGGGAACCTCAAAAGGGGTGCATTTTATTTCAACGTTAGTTTTTTTCTAGAACCTACGGGAATCGACAACTAGAAGCATTCATCGAGAAATTGAATCTCAAATACCCGTCTGCTTCTGCGAATACAGCTAATTACAAGATAAACGCAGAAAACAGGCAGTTTCGGGTGTCCAAACTTGTGCATATCCTGGAGTTTTCTAGAGAACTTCACAGTCCACTGGATAAATGCAAACAGAAACAGAAACTACCCTTCTTTATTTACCATGAAAACTTGCCTTCAGATTCTGATAACTGTGTTTTGTTTCAATTTAGCTTTCACATTTTCTTAACTCAACTTGATCAACGGAATTCAGCGTGATCCACCTCATTCTAACTCCACTTTCTCCGCCACCCTGATCCTGAACAAAGTCACTCAGCAACCCGGTTATATTCAGTAGATCTCGTGCTACTCTAGCGTACGTTTGATAAGAACGGCAGGCTTGTGTCATCACCATACCATGTTGTTCAGAACGTCAAGTAGTTGTGACTATCGAATATGGCAAATTCATCTACTGCGACCATGTCTGGTCACTGCAAATGCAGTACGCTATGCTGACTGTGGTTATCGTTAACAAACGACTGAGGTGGCTCCGACCTGGTATTTATACTCCCATGTGTACTCTGAGTTTGAGTAGGTTTGTACGGCAATCATGCAAAATTCATAGAATATGGCATGCTATCGAGGTGTAATCTGTGTTGATTTTTGAATGTCGTTGGTTTGAAGCAGTAACTACAAATTGTATCTTCCAATACGAAATGACTGGGTTCACCAAAAGCCTTAGTAACAGCACTCAGTAAGTTTTCATTCTAAATCCACAGCAAGAGCGAGCAAATAAAAGTTGTCGACCTCAGGAAGATCGTTTTGTTGGAGAAGTTGCGGGGAATTACTCTGTGGCCCGCTAAAGTATTTTCAAAATGTGACGGGGAATTCATTGTTCTTGCTCAGAATATACTGCACGGTAGCGTACCATATAAGTTAGTTTACAGCCATACTAGTTCGTTACTCATCTTATCCAACAGATACAGTGGTATTATCGGGATAATCTCGTGGGAAATATAATCATGACATGCTGAATGATTACCCTCCGGGAGACTCAAAGGCTTCGCTTGTTTCTGTTGGTGGTCATGTACTTCGAAATTCTAACATTTCATAGGTAATTTCCTATGTGAATTGCGTACCACATCCTAACTATCATTGATGGCGTATGAAAATGAAATCGTTCACCAAAGGGTTGGCCACTGTAGATAGAGTTCGTCTCCCGGGCTGGGGCCCGCGCGACTCACAGAGTCGGTGGCTTGAGACTCTAGGCGAGATGGCGGCTAATCGAGCTCAGTGGCGTGAATTTTGTCGTTGTTTGGCCGAGTTGTCTGTGAAGTGAGTGCATGTAATGACGCGGGGCATTGAAAGCCGTAAGAAAGCTGTCTCGCTGATGATGCCTTACTCTCACTTGCAGCTCGGTTGTTTCTTTGCAAGGTGTAGGCACCTTGATGTTGAATGTTTGAATACAGACGTAGTTATTTTTCAGTAGTTAGGTCTCTTTCCGTCCCCTTCTTTTTTTCTCTTCCCTTCGTATATAGGGTTTGATTTTTCTTCATGGTTGTGTGGTAGTTAAGCATTAGTGTGAACCACTGATGTATTGCTGTCTATGATGATCAGGATGATGATGGTGGAAAGTTTATTTTTAACATTCACAAAAGAATGTATTCAGCAGAAACAAAATGTGTTGTACTCGCTTATAAACAGAGGGTAGTTCCGTGGTATTTGGTTGTTTGAATGCGTGATTTCTGAAGCTAACCGAAATTTTACTAGGTCTTTCAGTCTTCAGCTTTTGTCACTCGGAGATTACAGTCGGTTTTAGAAAATATTTTACACAAAATAGCTTTTTGGCTTCATGTAAGAGTTGCTTAATACACCCAAAGCATTTTCTTTAGTGAAATGTTCCAGTTAAAATGATGTAAAACCGAAATACCCTTCCACATGCAAAGGTTTCAATTATTCTGAAAAATGGGAATTGCGGCCACCTAAACTAACATGTACCACTGTATAATAACTAGAACGAGTTAGGGATGGGTGAGCACCATATATAAAAACGGTCATTGAGTGAATGGATGCTACCCACACGTCTTCCACAGATGACCACTTATCATTTCAGGTGTACTAACCACTACAGTTTTCCTAGGATCGAGGTGAACACCACCTTAAGAACACGAATCTAAAACAATAGTTAACGTATCATATGATTCCTGTGAGATGCGGGCTTCACGTTTATTTTCATACCTATTTCACCTCTCACCTGTCGTACTTTTGATATAAACAGAGCAATGCCTATGACGATCTTGTCAAGCAGTGCTATTGGGTTAACACAGGTATTACTAGTAGGCTGCCGTCTGTCTTCGCTGTCTCATCCCAACATGCCGCAGTTCGTAGTCCGTGCACAATCGTTTGTGATCCAGAATGCGGTTGATATATACTTATGGCGGTGGTGTCCACCAGTGTAAATTCCTCAGTGTCATTTGCACCCGTTGAATCGGGTTCGTTATCGCAACTTGAGCGGAAAGAAACGAGAGAGTCACTAATTACCTCCGCATCATGACACCCACTATCTTCATTTAGAGTAGATAACGAACATGATAAATTGGGTGATTGTGTGGAGGTACCAATTTTGAAGGATAGCAACTTATGGTTATCACAACTTGAGTAACTAGAAAACCCAATGGAAAAAGTCAGGACGTATAATACTGACGTAGATGCATTTTTACCTTAACATGCAATCCCGTAACCAACATCGAGCTGTTCCTGTAGGAGTCACGAACCAATGCATCTCATGAGATATGCTGGTTAACATGTGAAACGGTCTTTCCTTTTTCTATTCAAACCTCAAAAATATTACCTGGCGGACACTGTTCGTAAGAAAACACCTATAGGAGAATGCGATTAAGCATATTACTAACCTAATTTTTTGTATACTGCCAGAGGTTTCCCCTACTCATCTATAACCCCGTTGGCGGCCCAAAACTTTAGGTTGTCGACTAGGAAAAGTGGTGGTAACAAAAGCCAAGTTACAATGAAGGGGGTTCAAGTTATGACTGTCATCACGCTGTTTACTTTAGGTGCTTTAGTTGGTTGTCGGTGTCCGTTATGAAGTGCCGCCATTCAATTTAGTCAGTAGATGGTTGCCTGAATGAATACAGAGTTAAAGTCAAGTCTAGTTTTATAGCGCGCATACTGCTAATTTCCTTAGAGAAATAGTATTTACGAACCAAACTGTAAATCAGTGAAAAACCTTGTCTTGACAACTACGGGGGCCACTTTTGCTGTAGAAATAGAAATTTACAAAGCGCAGCTCTGACTACTATTCCTCAGTTCATACTTTGGAGTTCCCAAAAGTAAAACTGGTACCGTGCGACATTTTTTCGGACATACGCGATTTAATGGAACAGCTGAGATCTAATCAGTCGGGAAACAAGGATTGTGTTTGCTTAATTTTAATCAGACCTCCAAATTCCGTTGATTTTGACTAGCACAGTTTTGCATGCAAGGTTCTTTTGGGTAGATGAATCTAGCTGCATCACCTACAGAGGGCTTGTCTGACGCTTCCACCATGAATGTTTCTCTACGTAAGATATTATTCGTGTTCAGCTACACGAGTACCCGGTTTTCTCCCATGCCTTCGTTAACTTTGAAGAGTGAATGTGATTCAACCGTTCAAAATAGCGAATCAGTCATGCTTAAAGTAAGGTCAGTGTTACACTGGCGAACACATGCTTGCTAGAACGTCTGCGAGAATGTGAAACCTGAAGTCAATCGTTACGGTTGTTCCACTCAAATCGTCTGTAAACCCTTAGCACCCATCGGTTTCGTCTGACTTGGTTCGTGTCTGCGAGTTAGTTATTTGATGTACGGAAAAAAGTGTCTTTTTCGATTCCATCTTGTTTGAATTATTGATCAACTCAGTTTTGTCCCATTTCTCTTACATAGTTAAGTTCTAGGATAACATTGAATGAAGGTACAACAAATAATGCAACATAAGGTTAGGAACAAGTTAGAAATATGAAACCGTTGCGGAGAGGTGAGACTACGACAAAAGTCAACACATGCGTCTAATGCATTTTTGCTACTCGCCCCTTAAAGTTCATGACAATAAGTATTGTGCACGGAACTTTCTGGGAAACATCGTTTCCAGGAAATCGTACTTCAGGAAGCCATAATCTTATCCAAACTGCCAAATGAGGTTTCGAGAAACTAAGTCAGAAAACTTTCCCCATGATACTTGACTCACCGATGTACCTATATCTCGTGTTGGGCAACCAAACTTCATGTCCGTGTGTAGCATCAAAATATCAACTGGGGGTAATACAACAAAGCAATTCATTTGGTTCCCTGTCGATCCCAGGAGAATTTTCAGTGTTTATCAAACATTTTGTCAATATTTTATAAACGATCAAATTATTACACAACTTTCTCTACAATACAACTACAAATTTCAAAATTGCATTTATGGCAATTGGACAACTCTTGAAGAAACCAACTGAAGTTGTAACGTCGGACGAATCAGCTGAATTTCAAAAACATTCGGTCATTGTCCAAATATGTCTAGCTTAAATTTCCAACACAACTCGTTGGAAAATAAACTGAACGTTGCTACTGATTTGCAGTGAGTTACTTATGTGCAGATAACAGATACTGGGGTACATTTGTGTTTGTAGTCGAGTAACAATAAGCTGACGAAACGAGCTGTTTTGCAACTCAGTCAAAATGTGGGAGAGCGGTTTCCCGTAAAAGTGGTAGAACGTGGGTCACCACAATAAATTTGGCTATCACGAGAGCCCCCGTAGGAGTGGATGCTTGGGTAACGAAATATGGGGAGAAATGGACAATTGTTGAGGACAAAAAGGAATTTTTTAAGTATATCAACTTCAACCAACTACTTTTAGTCATCGACATCAGTGTAAACGGTTTCATAATAGCTGCAAACTAGTAATATCATTTTCAGGCATATTGTGCCCGTAGAAACTCACGAGTTCCGTGACAATATGAAAGCTGCCTCTGGTTCAGCAAACAACAGGAAAGCACAACCGCACAGGAAAACGACCAGGTGTAAACCACCTCACCCAGACTACGTCGTATTGTTTGAGACGATGAACTAACCAACTCTGATTGCTACCCAGTTTGGAAAGATCCGGGAAACAACATCCATCTGCTCTGCTAAACGACTGATTGGAGGTACTCAGTGGAAACAGTGGAATGGTTAAGGTAAGCTGTTAAACCACGAAGCACTGTTTTTCAGCTGAGTGAATCCTTTGATTTAGGATAACTGCGATTTTGACTATCACTTCCAACATGTTTCGGAAGGGTGAAGGTGCAAAACACGATTACCAAGAATCAATGGTGAAAGTAAAGTCTACGTAGTTTGAACAGAAGCACTTCGTACTTAGCATGAGCCAAAACTTTACCGAGTAGAATTCTCCTTCGTGTCATCCGAGCTTATTTTTGTCTATTTGAAGCTAGTTCCATTTCTGGGGATTTCCTTCTCTAAATTTGTTAGGCAGGCCTAGCAAATGTCCCCTGACACCTGTCATTTGTGCATCACCAAACACAGCGGCTAATCCGAAATCCCATTGAACATATAAGTAAGTTTTGACTCATACGAGGAACAATGTTAGATATCAAGTGTCACTTTTGAAGGCGCAGATATCAGATAGCAGTTGGCGATGTTTGCACAATCACGACTGAAGGCATGCGCAATCTGGCTATGAGAATTAAGTCCACATGGTCAAACGACGCATCCATCCTCAGTATGTATAACGTGCATTTTTGAGCAATTCAATGTTTTTCTGACATAAATAACTTGGCAATACGTTGTCAGACTCTACTGAAAGAGCATCTAACAACTCTGCGGCTTTGTTTAAAATGAAATAATTACGTTATATCGCACTTGGGTTGCCACCTTTTAACTGGTTTACACCACCATCCTTTCACTATAGATCATGCATAGTAGACGTCAGCCTTTTGAAAATCTTTACGAATTTGTCTAACATGCTGGGGTTCCTCGAGCTTGCTCATAGAATAATAGCGTCCACTACATTCGAATCGAGCCTCCACAAATCTATTGCAGTGGCATCTAAACTTGACTAACAGTTCTCTATTTACTAATATTTCGGTGTGCCCTGGTGGCTCAACTAGCAGATCGCTTTCTGCAGCTGGGCAGGCTGTTGTTGCCGGCTCACCTCTATCCAAAGCCCAGAATGTCCACGAGTGGGTCTTCCCTAAAGTTGGCTTTTTGAAAAGGTTGTTCATTCACCAAGACCTTATAAAGTTTAGCTAGGTGAAACCGGTTGATCGTCCTCAAGCCTTCATTCCACTTTTGCTGTAGACAGAACATTAAATGGTAATCCTCCTCGCAATCGGATTTGCTTAAACGACTGAAATATTTACTTCCCACATATGGGGAATAGGTCACATGATTATTCCAAATGATAAATTAATCGTGCACTCAATCATTCGGAGACTAAAGATTTTTGCGTCTATCAAAGTATAGCTCACTAAAAACTACTCCGATCACCTATGTCAAGGCAGTGCTCATGAAAGTCGCTTTATTATTTTGGAGGTTACAAAGTTTCTTCCCGGTTCGCCCAATGAAACTCAACATTCCTTGTTTGATACACGCTTGTCATGCGCAACTAATTTTTTCTTATGTGATATTGACAAGAGTGAACAAGTTGTTGGTACCTCGTTATGCCCGTCTTCTTTTACGTTGCTTCCGGTCACGTGCTCATTCTCTGCGACCAGCTCTCACCTTGTGAAATCTGGCATTGTATGTTTCAGGCTCGAACGGAAAGCTGCTTAAGGCATGATACTTATCAAATGTAACGTTTCAATAACTGGAATAGCAAGTACTTTTTGCTACACCTCATCCCTCCACTACGTTCATCCAGAAGATGCTTTATCTATAGTCACCCGGTCGGCAGTATTCACAGGAATGATACTCTAACTTGTCCTATTCTTGTCCGTTATTCTTGTTTTTCCCGTCCTACGAACTGTCAAAGAAGTTAGCTGTTCATAACAACCAACTTTTATTGATATCGGAATTGGTACGTCTATCATATGAAATTAAAACCCATGATCAAAGTGAAGGTTCTGTGAATTCACTTGTCAGTTAACCTTTTAGTTATTGATGTTACCGGTTGAAGGTAAAATTAGTGGCACCAGCTGAGCGGAAAATGTCTGCACAATTAACTGTGGCAGGTAGAAAAATAGATTATTGCTCGTCTTGTGACAACGCGTAAAGCACCATTCATTTCGGGCCGTAACTGGTTTGGTGGCAAATTCCATGTGCCAAGGTCATTCGGTTTACTTAATTTGTGGAGTACTCCCCGCGCGAGGCGTACTTTTTCTCTAGGTGAAACAGTGGTCAGAATTGTTTTCGATAAATTCTCGTCTTAGGCTGGTACAATTATATATCAAATCAAGTATATATATCAAATCAAGTTATTGATAAGAAATGTTACGACGATAAGGCGATTGGGTAAAACACAAACATGACTTAGTTGTGGTTATGCCCACCAGGTTTTACGAAGTCAGTGTTGATTGGGGTGAGTTGGGGGGGACGGTATCAAACTGCCTCGTGGGCTGAGTGTAGGTATTTGGCCACGGTAATCCCAAGTTGTGAACGAACTGTTTTTGAACACACAAATCCGGTTGACGTAATCGGATTGCGACCGCCTCGGCTATAGACAGGATGTGCCACTTGATGTTTCGTGACGCAGCGGACGGGGCGCGGTAGACAGTGTGAAACGCTCTATCCGTGTCCGTGTGTCGATCACAGTCGACTAGGTGAGCTAGAATGGATGAGTTGGTGTTCTTTGTTAGTCTAGAACGAAGGCACGCTGGGCAGTGTTCACGAATTCTTTCCGATAAACGCCTAGTGGTGCGACCAATGTATGCTGAACCACAGGAACAGTCAAATGAATAGATCAAAAATGAGGCTTCACTGTTAGGCATATTATCTTTCAGATTAAGTGGCACCGTCCGTTTTGAGTGGAATGTTATAACAGGACTCGCAGCATAATAGGTACTGCTAAGATCAAGTGGCGCATCCTGTCTATAGCCGAGGCGGTCGCAATCCGATTACGTCAACCGGATTTGTGTGTTCAAAAACAGTTCGTTCACAACTTGGGATTACCGTGGCCAAATACCTACACTCAGCCCACGAGGCAGTTTGATACCGTCCCCCCCAACTCACCCCAATCAACACTGACTTCGTAAAACCTGGTGGGCATAACCACAACTAAGTCATGTTTGTGTTTTACCCAATCGCCTTATCGTCGTAACATTTCTTATCAATAACTTGATTTGATATATATACTTGATTTGATATATAATTGTACCAGCCTAAGACGAGAATTTATCGAAAACAGTTCTGTTCGCTGAAACCGAAATTGTTTTACATTATTTATACGGGGATTTTCAATTATTTGAAACACTGGTGTTGCACAACATCGGCAAAAACCCGTTCAAGAAGGAAAATTCAACAGAAAGGTTACACAGGAGAAATTTTATAGTGCTTATCTAAATGCGTCCGTAATTGTGTGCTTGTTTTAGAGGTTACATATCAGGTGAGCGACTGTTGGTGCCCCAACTTCAGAGGTGTGACTCAACAGCGTCTTGGTTAAATAAAGCTTTGGTGATTGTAAACTGCAGTGGTATAGAAAAGGTAATAAGTAAATCGATTGTTGTTGCCGAAATGTAACCCCACTATCAATTCTATGTTACCGTATATGCATCCCGTTCCCAATTCCCTTACCGTGAAAACCCAAATGAAAGGAGTCGTACACGTTATCTAAATCACGTTATTTTTAGCTGTCTTTCTAGGGTACAGATATTGAACCCAAGGTTGATTATGATCGGTGATATTTCGCATATCTGTTCATAATAGCTAATCATGATAGATTCCGTGGACCTGTGGACTTTCACAAAACGGCTTAACCATCAGTGTCACACGAGACCCATCGATCACGTGTTCTTTACTGGGTTTCGTAGAATTACTGCCTATAAATAAATTTTATAGTGAACTACTTAAACTAAAGCAAGCGTGAAACCGAAGTTTGTTAGTGCACTGAACTGAGATGGGCTGGGTAATTTCAACTGGGAATTAATCCTTGAATTTTTCTCAATTTCAGGTTGTGGCCTCCGTGAAATAAGGTCAAACTTTTTAGGCCACTTCGGTTAAGTCAAACAGACGTAACTGTTGTGTTTAGGTGGCGGCGCATAAAATTGTTTACAACCAGAAACTGAGATGAATTTTTAGCTGAATATAACTTTTTTGACAGTCCTAACGAAGGTCTATTACAGAAATGTCAATTGTAAATCGGTCCGTTTTAATTTCTGGGTCTAATTAAAGGGCTCTGTTTGTGATGACCGTGGTCGTTTCTACCTACGAATGTCACTTCAGATAACTCACCATGACTACCATGCTTGCCTTTATCAGCGATTAATCCTCATGTATGATTTCTGCATTTATTCACCTGTTGTGACATTTGGTGTATTGTTGGCCTGGTTTGGAAGACAACTGTCAAAAAGCTATTGTTTCCTGGTAAAGAAATTTTTCGAATGCACGATAACGTATCTACGAGTTTTTGTGAGCTGAAAGTTTTGGGTAGCCACCCAAAACGCTATGTTCAAAGCGAAGAGTCACTCCTTCATTTTGCTTATCTAAAAAATATCATAGTCTCCATATGGTTTGCACCCTGTGACAAGAGGAAGCGTCATTATCCAAAATACGTGAACTCCATGGACAAGTACACAGCAGCCATCATTCTGTGTATAAGAACAACACACCTTATTCATGAAAAATAAACCAGCGTTTCAACTGTTACCGTGGTTTGTTGAAGAGTGCATAGTTTAAAACCTTGTGTACAATGAAAACAAGCCCACATGCCCGTAAGCATGATTGACACATTACATTAATTAAGATAATCTGATAGTACTGTAATCCTTTACTCAGTAGAATGAAGGCTTATATTTCAGAAGCAATAGTTACTAAGTATCGTGCTCCAATGCACGAACGACAAACAAACCGTTAGAGTGACATTCGAAATATGTGGTTACGCATTAGTACTTACAACAATTGTGTCACTGTTCTATCTGTCTTCAATTTCTGATTCAGTTTAAAAGTACTACTTGATAAAATGATAATAACATGTCCAATTAACAACAAGTCTGTGACAAAAGCCTAGTCGCAATCACACAGCCGATCTGTGAGCAATTATCCGAAAAAAACAGCGTCCTTAACATCTTTTCGCTATTGATTCGGATTAAGTTTTTACTCATGAGTAAAACTTGAAGCAAATTAGAGTGTCAAGAAGATCTTAGAAAACAGATCACAAATAAGAACAACCATTAAACAGCTAAAGCAATCATCCAAAAATTCTACCTAATAATATGAAGGAAAATTTATTCCACAATTGGCATTAATTCCGAAAGTTCTGATAGATTGTGTTAATGGTCTAATTCGAAATAAAACACATTTAGCTGTTGTTTCACCTTTACTCTTTTTGCAAATAAGTACATAACATTGTTAAATATGCTACCTTTATTTATTCTGACTCATTATTTTATGTGATATACGGAGCTTGGTTTTTGTTACAATCTTGTGTTCCCATAATGACGAAATTTCATTCTCATTTCGGCCAGAGTAGTAAGTAAAACAACACTTTGATGGTCAGTAAGTCACACTACGTTCTGTCAGTGCAGTGAACAAAACATGCTAACCTGTCAGCCAGGATGTCAGCATGGTCATCAAGTTTGAACAGGGTTCACTATATTTAATGAAGACACACGGAGCCACCAGCTTCATTTACTGACTCATCTGTTTGCTCCAATAAAGTTAAACGGCGTGGCGTAAAACTCGGTACTGTGTAGAAATCTGTACGTATTAGTTTACTCCTGGTAGAATTTAAGTACCGCAGGTATTCCCCGTTTAGTGACAAGGAGAAACATGTAGCATAAAGCTTTGTTTAAGTGGATTATCACCGGGCTAAGTACAACACATTTGTGTGGGCACGCCGGGAGCAATACACCTTTAAGGTAAGGGAGGGTAATCACTGACGTCAAGTTAGTCAAACTCATGGGATTTGATTATGTTACACCATTAACTTGGGCTGTAAACGTTTTTTTAAATATCGTTATTCCTTCGAAACAGATCGATCCGGACTGTTGATGCATGGCCACCGGATGTCCAGTGTTTTGACAAAGTGTTTCTGTGAGCGTAATGAGGGTGAATGTGAACGGATTGCGTTGGTTTCTGTCATGACTATTAAATGACATCTGACCCACTTCGATCGCGCCCCACAGACTCGATATACCGGCTTGAACGAACCGGTCGAACATGGTAAGATTTTATATATCGCAGCATGTGAACGTTTCGTTTCAGATCAGCGGTCTCACCTCAAAAGCCAGTTTCAAAGATACCCTGAAATACTGAATCCAGTGTTCAGTTTTAGCAGATGCGTTTGAGCGGACTATTCAATTTTCAATCATAGTTTTCAGTAGAGTGACCATTTTTAGGTTGAACACTACAGAAAACCTGGCTGTTGCTGCCATCGAAAAGGACAACCAACGAATTTCTGAAGTGACAATAGAATACACCTCGATAACCCGTTTGAGTGATCAAGAATCTGACCAATGTTATCAGCTTCGCTGTCTACTTCGTCTGTTTTATGCCGTTCTAGCATATAATTTCCGAAATGAGATTGAGCGTAAACGTTTATGGGGATTCTATCTTCTCCATACTTTTTGGCTTGGAGTGAACCGCGGATTTTATTCCGATTTCATTATCACTCGCTCCAATAATTGCATTTTCGGCTTCCATAAGTCTGCACCAAATGAGTTGACTAGCGACGATTCTGCTGAAAAAAAACACGATACTCTCATTGATTACAACATAAACCACATATGGCGACAATGGTTTGGACATCAGTTGAAGCATCGTTTAACGTAACACTTCAGAATTGTGGAAAGGGCCTGTTGCCAATCAACCGCTGCTCACAGTTTAAGGTAGATCAGTCGATCGACTTAGTTAATGTGCTCGAGCCAATCTATGAAGATCGATGTTCGCACACCGAAACTCGCACAGGTGAATTTGAACTGTTTATGGTCACCCATCACAACTTGGCAAGAACACCTTGCGCAAACAGTTAGACTCCCATGGCTGCGCACTGATGAACCGCGTGAGATTCAGTGCATTCCAAACGATACGTTCTTAGACTTCATGCATAGGATCGGAATAAAATTATTGACAGATAATTATGTCTCAAGTTAGAACTTACTCGTAATTGATTACAAGCTATACTTTCAGACAGGTATATTATCCAGCCTATTTCGAAAAGGAGCACTAGACTTGAGTTTTGCTCTCGTTTAGGGTCGTCAGTAGTACATGTCCTTGCCATGGCCGGGATTTGAACTCCGACCACACTTTCATGAGGCAACAGTGTTTAGTACGGAACCACGGATGTTATCTTCGACATGACCTCATCTTCGGATATGAGCACTCGACCAATTTAGTCTGTGAGTAATTAACATGTTTCTCGATCATCTCAACAAGAGACAGAATAGCTGTCTAACTCCAATCAACAACCACGTGATTATGACTTCAGAGAGAGTGCGGAACGTCTGATCTCATTAGAACTGCTAGGCGATGTCTCAGGTTACAGATGAGTTATCGGAACTTCAAAATTAACCAAATCCACGATTACTCGTCAATAACTGCTTATGTGTGAAGTGCGTCTATGCCTGACCCAATAATCAAAATCAATGCAATTTTTGAACTCAACGTTCTCAAGGAAAAACATGCAAGTATGAGTAATTCTGCGATATTTCAAGATTATTTGTTCAATTCAATCCAGAAGTGCCACCTGCATAAACTGTTGGAATACATACATGTTGGAATACGAGTTTCGTCAACTATTTTCCGTAGAGCTTAATAAATTATGAGGAGACAGTCGCATTCATCAAAATCCAGCTATGACCATCTTGCGTTTAAACCCCTGTATAGAGAAGTAATTAAAACCCACATCAAACTCCGAAACATCGCCTTATCTGAAGTTTTCTCACAGTTCGCGGTTATTGTGGTTTACATAACGATAATTCAGATGCAGCTTTCCACATGGTTAATCCACATACATTTAGACCGGTTTCCAGTATGCACTATTAATTAACTATCACAGTGAAGTCCATTCTAGTGCTGTTATAAGGTAGGTTAACTGAAAAGCTCATGTGTAAAAGCTTCTGGTGATGATGAGCGGTGTTCATTTTTGCTGATTTTTCTATTACTAATATGGCCGACAGAAAAACCACTATTGGAGACGCTAATCAGAATGTCAGTCTATTGCGCTACACAATTAGTGTTCATAAAGGTAATTTGAGGGTAACTATTAGAACGTATAACAAGAAAGCACTTCTTAATACACAATTAATTAAATATCATTAGATGTTAATCCATGAGTCTAGATATAACAGAGTTACGGATGAAAAATATACACTTATATCCTGAGGCTTCTGTTTGAGGTTGCTGACATTGCATGTCATTTTTAGGTGCATCTAATTAAATGTTTTTAATTTAGTTCGCGTCTTCTCAATAGAAAAAGTTTCAACACTGGGCTTAGCAAGTCTTTTTGATCCAGAAGGTGTCATGCATATGGCTTGTTACTATGCATAAAACTGTCTTTTTAACGGTGGCCCTATTCCACTTTGTAGCCATTTTTTAATATATATGGAAAAAGTATTTGTCACTTTTGTACTAAACTAAATGGGGCTATAAAACTGGCGAAAAATAGACTCTTTTTGCCAGTAACCGGAACGCGTTCTGTTTGCATTCCCTGGTAATCCGATAATCCTTACATTAATTATTCAGTGCTGACAAGTTTCCACTCAAAAAATGTCTAACTGACTTTGTTGTATGCTCATCGAATTTTTTCGTAAGCAATTCAGTTCTTTCTGGAAAACACATTGATTTTGTAATGCGCTCTGAACTGAACTCAATCAAATGGAGGAATTGTTCAATTAACCAAAATGTGTGATGGGTTTCCCATGTGATTTACATACTGTGATTAATCGATGAGTTCAGTGAAATTGGTAGTAGCAGGAAAAAAACAACACTGCTTTATAGAGAGGAAAAACCGGATAACAAAGTTTGACTCAATTTTTTCATTGTAAAGTTGTCCATTTCGCTTTTAGTTTGCAAAGTCATTGAATTCAACACCGTCAGGTATTCTGTTGCTACGGTCAGAAAAATTGTACTCCAAATGTGAAAGTTATTTTATTTTTAAGTTGACCATCACTCACATTTGATCGCAGCCTTCGCATTCAGATAGATTTTTCAGCCAGCCTCTTTNTCCAAACATGAGGCAACCGTGTTGACTACTGCGCCACTGACCTCACATTAGGCACGACGAATATTCAAATCTGAACGCTCAACCACTCTCGCTTGTGAGCAATGATTATTTTGTTGTTGTGTTCCTGTACCATGTAGTCAGAGCGATAGACAGTGGTTGCACTTGGTATATAATACAATGCGTGAGAGTAGATTATGTTCAGTCTTCTTGTTTCATGGTTTGGTTATTAATTTTTCGGAAGAGTTTGCTCACAACGACAACGGAACGATCCGAAAGGCATCTCAAAAGAGAATGTACAACTGTCAAGTCAAGGTAAACTTTGAAACAATTGCCCACTTGTGGTTATGGCTCAAAATACTGAGCCAGTCAGCTTTCATAATCTATAGCCCATCTACCGTGTAAATCAACTATTGTAAAAAAATTCGCACCTGACTATTCCGCTGTTCTACAGGAAACAAGACCGCACTTTGCAGTATAGGCAACTCATGCATAATGACTTTTGTAAACTAATCACTTTTGGCTGTAACAAGTTCTTGTTTACCGATATTGAAAAGTCAGAGAGTGGAACATTAATTCTGAATCAGCTCGGTAGCAATGTCCGAGACTATCGTATCTATCTTCATTGTGGGTTAATAATTGTGACCACCCAGAACGGGCTTCACTCATGCCCTCTTAAATCGACTGAGTGGCTATCCTAGCAATGAGAGTAGGACACAACAGGCGAGTTCAAATCAGGCCAAAACTGACTGTATGATTGGTTATGACCCTCATCGGGGTACATTTGAAATCACAGTATGCCAGATGAAAGAATCCCTAATTCGCAGTTCGAAGTGAAGTTATTGTGACCTCTGTGTAATGGATTGAGGACTATGGAATAAATGGGGATAAAAAATTGGCCAGATTTCCTGCAAGTTTAAGCATAAGCAATACACCGGTGCACGAAAGTTTACCATATATAAGATGTTTCAAATATGGACGAGTACACAGCTCTGAGTATTTCACAGAATAACCCTTCCAGTCATTACTTGTGTAGGCCACGAATGATTGTCAAACTGCGAATACGACCGTTCATGCAGATTTTGAAAAAGAACGCCTGGTTTAGTGAACATAAATGGCTACGGAAGCAGTTCATTACATCCAAAGTAGTACACCCCTTCCTGCTTTGGAGACAGTTTCCTAAATAAAAACAACTAAACATTTTGTAAACGGGGCGATGAGTCAATTTTTGACTGGATGAACCACATTCACAAGATGCTTTTACGAAACCTTATATGGGCCGAATTATCAGTACTTCCTAAGAACAGAAAAGTACTGACAGTCGACAATTTGTGTTCTTGTGCGTGTTCTTTCTTAGAAGATGCCACAAACTATTCTAATCTCAACGTCGGAATGAAAGCTATATACAATGGTTAACATGAGTGTTTCGAACAAAATAAACAATTTTAAAATCGTCCAAACCAACGGTGACATATTGTGCAGGCAAAACCCATTTGCTGCGCGTGCTTCGAAGAAATGCCACTCCACGATATTATTCTACGTATGTTTACATCCACATACAAAAATGATACTTCTATGGGGACTAGTAATTGGTTAGGGGTAACAGTAAAATGACCAGACCATGCACGATATTCATGCTGGGTAAACTAAATTTGGATGTAGCCTACTTTGCTATGTAACCAGTCTAGGCTGGTAGTAAATCGATTGATTCTCAAAATCTGTCAAGTTACCAAGAAGAGTAATTAAAAACGTTTATACCATGTCCAACAAATAAAACACACCATGGTTCTATTAGACACAATGTCCTGCCCATACACGAAAAACCAGTTTTTATCACTGAAATCAAGACTTTCGTCCCAAAGAGGTCCAGATGGATAGTTTTACCTTGAAAACCGAGTTGCATAAACTTCAACCTTCACCTTAGGATTCACCTTAGGATTTTTACATGTTTGAGTAAGTCAAGGAAAGTATACACCAAACGACAGGGATAGACAGTGTGCCAACAGGGCACATTATGATGGATCTTAATAAAAGGCAACTCTCGTTTATACTGTGAGAAGTAGTTCGTGACAATCGTGATTTTAGGGACAATAAAATCACTTCACTCAAACAGCATACCAGCCAGTGAACTTTCATGAAAGCACGTCTAAAAGTACACCTCACATTGGGATCAAGAGCGCCTTGGAATATTCTTCTTTGGGCAATTCTTGAAGCGCAGCGCAAAACAATTAATTTAAGGGAAAAAGCAAACGGGCATAAGTATAAAAATATTTCGCAAAACCAGTGAACAGCGGAAAAAATGGCACCTCACCTATTTTCTTCAGCACGTTCAGGCTGTTGGATTCAAGTAATTATTCCACCGTCCAGAGTAATATGCTCTCAATTAGTCAGGCTGTGTTAGGCCGCCTTGGATACTTTCAGATATGGATACACAAATGACATAAGAAATGATCATGCTTCATCTGAAATTAAACAGCATTCAGAAGTAATATATGTTTGTGGTTCCTACATGCAAATCAGAATCTTTGCTGCACCATTTCGGATGAAGGCACTGTATTGTTTGCGTATCGCACTCATCAGAGCTCACAAACACAGCTGTGTAAAATGACTCGGAAAGAAATCGCTTGTGCAACTGTATGCCCACTCAAAATAGAGGGCGACTTATAAGGAGATACCTCTGGAAGTTCTACAAACATTATAATTATCAGTTTGCTACATTAAATAGGTAGAGCGGGTTAAGTGGAATTTTATAGAAACACAGAGCTATTTTGAAGTGGGCCAGTATGTCCGAAAATGTGACAAATATGAGGAGGGGTAAACTTTTCAATTACAGTGAGGTAAAAGATTAGCCATATGTGTACCGCCTATAAGATCCGCGGACCCTATCTAACTACTACTCTGCTGTTGCTTGTCCACTGTCAAGCAAAACGGTTAGAAATTTAAAGAAATGCGTAACAACCAAGCTTGTTTCCGACATTCCGTCATGTATGATACACTTATTCGGGTACATGTGAGTGTGGCCTTTGAAGCATTACTGTAGCAGAGGATATCAAGCGTTACTGTATAGTTGGAGTAAATCCCAAAACCCATTTAAAGAATATTGGACCTGTGAATTGTGAAGTATTGGAAGTTTTTGGAAGAATTGTTACACTTGTGTAATCGCCTAATCTTGGGTCTGACTACACGGTACTGTTGAACGTAGGAAAACTGCAGCAATTTCTGTACTGGCCAGTGTACAAACTCTGATCTGTACCGACTACCCCTCTCAAACTCGATATATCGGTTAGAATGAACCGATTACATTTATTAGGCAGTGATCTGAGCAGACGTGCAACAGCCGCAGACAGTCTCGCTGATCCCAAGCTAGCTAGACTGACTGGTGACCTCGAATGCGTTCTGATCATCGTTCTGTCGTGCAGCTGATGTAGCTTCTTACACAATAAATCAACGTAAACTGGCAAGGTCCTTTTTGGCTGGGAGTAAAAGACCGGTGTAGAAGTATACCAAGCGAACACGACCAAAGAAAAGCTGTATAACCTGACAGACTGGTGAAACGTTGAGGATTAGAATCATAACATCCTATTGCAGCCGCTAAGTAAATGAGCCGGTCAGCCTACAGAGAAGAAAGCACCGATACCATGTCAAACTAGGAGTTAGTAACGTTAAAGATTCTGAAGTGAACAATTCAATCATGTGAGAAAGACAACGGAAGACTACAGTTGGCGAGAATGAAACAATGAACGAGTGGGGTCGACAAACGTATGTCTTAATCTCTCGACTTGACTAATTGTGACCGTTTCTAAGCGAGTTTGCTACCACGGTTGGTAAATTATTATGCCTGGGATATTCGGTTCCCATCTATCTGATTTTGGTATTCATGTAGTACATTTTGATTGGTATCATTGGATGAATAAGATTAGTCGACCTTTCAGTAACGTGATGGTAAACCGTGGAACAGCTCCGAAAGGGACAGTGTTTCTTCCGCAGACGGGGGCTCACAAATGATTTCATTTATTGACCTGCTCCACATGGAGTTATTTGCATGCAAACAATAAATAGTCGAACTTACTCTCTTCTATGAAACTCTGGATATCTTTTTCTGAACCGTCCCTCATCTGCTGTTCAACACGATAAGCACAAGTGCCTTAAGTTACTCCTTTTTTCAGGCGCGATATGAAGATACCTAGATCCAATCTTCGTGTATGCAAGCTGATTATATATTTGACATATTTGCAAATATATTTTTCAATCGCAAAACCTCGAATTCGAAGGTGAACCTCAAAGGCCACCAAGCTGTAAACCCTGAAATCTCAGCTGATAAACAATGGATGTGTACGGCAGGACCAGCATTCAGGGTGTTTTCAACTAATAACTAGTCCAGAAATTTCAACAACTCACTTTTTTCTTGACAAGTAAGTCCCACATTGGAATCCCTAAAAAACAGTACACAATGCAGAAAAAATTTGGGCGAGAGTTTATGAAATTATCTGCACACTTCCATATTAGTTCGTCAATCTGGGATAAAAAAACCCCTATGTAAAAAATTTACTCTCAAGATGATGCACCGCATAATTTCCGTGTTCATATTCGTTTACGAATGAGTCACTGTAACCACCGCGTGGTCCATAAGCACTCATTCCGCTTTGCACTTCACAAGTTAACAAGGATATGCACTACTGACGAGCTTTGACGAGAGCGAAACTCGAGTCTAGTGCTTCTTTTCGAGAAAGGCTGGCTGGAATGTCTGTCTGATTGCAAAGGCTGCGATCAAATGTGAGCGATGTTCAAACTGAAAATAAACCAAATCTCTAACTACTTATCAGTAATCATTATTTGTTCGTTAGTCCTTGCTACAAAAAGAATTTCTTCGATGACGAATTTAAGGTGAATCAGAAAAGTCAACATTTGCATGCGTACATCTTATACATCGACTTGAATCTAAAATCTAGGGCGTAAAAGACTGCTGTTAAACGCCTGCTTTTAGATGATATGGCAGAACTTAATTATTCATTTTTTCCCTACTCTGAATCACAGACATTAAGCCAGTTTTGGAGAACAAAATATTTGCTGAACCACGAAAAGTACATCAATACGCAATCAATTCTAATTAACTACCAAACGTTAGGCAAATCTGTCTCACTCCTGTCAGACCCAGTCTTCATGGAAGGGGGATAAAACTGGGATAAAACTGTTTTGTAGTCGTGCGGTCATCGACCAGAATAACTGAAAACATACTTGCAATAATTGACATGTATATTGTGAATGGAAAATTAAGTCAAGCATCACATAGGCACGCGCGTTCCTGATCTTTCCAAAACTTGGATTGCTTTGAGACAACGTTGCAGTTCTCTTCCCGTAGTTGTGCCACATTAGCAAGTCTTGTATGTAAGAATGGCCGGTAAGAATATAAATTGTACAGCTGTGCACCGTGCAGAGCATTGACTAGAAGGTTGGGTGGATTTTTGTAATGTGCAACGAACGATGAATTTGTGGATGATGTTGACTTTAAAGTCTAATGTGCACTTATATCACATACAATTACAAATATTCGTATACATACTTCTCGGTCTACAATATTTCGTTTCTTAAGTGAACTGCCAAAACACGCTTGCCACAAATACGTAATATGTATTAATGAAGACCACGAAGATTCTTAAAACAGTATTTCCTAGTTTGATTGTGTTCTGCTTTACCCATTCAACTCATCCAGGAGTCGAGGTATAAGGTGAGCACCACCTGAAGACTATTGCCGCCTTTGCATTTCAGATGGAAGGGCAGAAATCGAGTTTCGCTTCGAATAAAGATCATCAGGAATACATAACCCTGTCTGGGTGGAATCAGTCCACATAATCTACAAAGGCCGTAGGGCAATTCTAAACAAATCCTTGTGCACACAAACGTGCGATTTCGTTGCGTTTTTGATTGTTTTTCCTGCGACCCCGGCAGGAATGTGGCTTTTTCTTCGCCCTTAACGTTTTGCTAGATCCGTTGATACGTTTCAAACAAATTTGCTCCATATGTCCAGAGTTGGTGGTACGTTTGTGTGTATGCGTTTGTCGACATTGTTGCCATGCATTACCATGTATGGGTTTTACGACAGTTTATTAACCCACACACTGTAATGTGTACATAGCTGAACTCTGTGGAAAATTCCGGGTAATAAGTATAACAGTTTATTAAGTGGATGAAAAGTTGTAAACGAAAGGGAAAAATTTGCTTGCTGTGCAGATGTATTGTATACCTGGCAGTGACAGTTTCATTTCTGATGAGTAGTCGGGGATTTGGTTTATTTTCAAGTTGAACATCATTCATATTTCATCACAACGTTCGCATTCACTTAGAAGTTGCAGCCAACCACTTTCACTGCACACAAGAGAGAGTGGTTGAGCGTTCAGATTTGATCATTCGTCGTGCCTAATGTGAGGTCAGTGGCGCAATAGTCAACACGGTTGCCTCATGATTGAACCGCCGGAGTTCAAATCCCGGCCGTGGCAAGGATATGCACTACTGGCGAGATCTAGTGAGAGCGAAACTCGAGTTTGATGCTTTTTTCGAAAGAGGCTGGCTGAAAAATCTATCTGAATGACAACGCTGTAATCAAATGAGTGATGTACAACTTGAAATCTGTTGCAAGTAGTATTTTGCTCTAGGGAAACGAGTGTCACTGCCTTTCCGAAACTTATGTATATTCGAAGCTAATAACATTAGGTTGATTTTGTCAAATTTCCTGACATCAGTAACCCTGAACACCACAAGTTCTCGACCGGTGAAGTGTGACCAACACTAAAAGCTTGACCATGCCCCTTTAACCGAAAACATGGATAAAATATAGTGACTTCTGAGGAGTTCTGGCCGGCCTGTCGTACGTTACCAAGGTTATGCAATATGCACACTAACACGGTTGGATAATCGGGACAGGGGCGCTTACAACATTCGGCTGGAGTATAGTTGGTTGTTACAAGCTGCTTTGTTTTTCTCCGTAGTTGCGTTGTATTGTCTAAACTGTACACGTTAGCGAGAACAAGACGTTCGCTCCATCGGAGTAAGTCAGTAATAGGTTATGACTTGTTCTTCATTTGTGCTTCTCCCTTAGTGATTGGTTCAGTGACCGTGCCATATACTAGTCAGCCATCCGTTCTCATGCACCATTTTGTTCGTTTACCCCAATGCAAGCAATAATGCCAAACTTAATATGTTTGTCGACAGAGCACCAGATTTTGTGATCGACTGCAATCTATAAAGCAGGCCATTCATACTTTTTCATTGCGAGGTTCTCGAAAATAGCCAGGTAAACTGTGCCTAATTGGTCTCTTTGTTACTGACTTACATGTAAAACAGCGAGGCACTGCTATCTGGTGGGCTGCTACAACACTCAAGCTGTCAAAAGCATGCGTGCAAACACCAAAACTCACTCAGGTGATGGTTGGCGAGATAGGAGAGCCCAAAATTAATGTGCATCAACCTCAGTACGACAGTTACGCAACTTTATTGTGGGGTCAGACTCACTGAGCTACGTAAAATGTTCCTAGATGTTTTTCATTCCGTTGCGTCCGATAAAAGTGTGAGAATGAGTTTTAGTGACTAATTGTGAGCTTACAACCCGCTTTCCTCTTGAATGCGAATCGTGCTGAAGTTGTTCATTAGAAACAGCAGTATTCGGTGAGGAAATCCACTTTCGACAATATGATTAAATGACACATTTTTGCTACGACACGCTCAAGCAGATAGAATCAACTCCACAATCCCATGAGATTTGTCAAACAGCTCGTGTAACAGTCCAGTCTGAAGCCTCTGTCAGCAAAACGGTCCGACATTCTCAAGAGCCGCCACCACCAATTGCCTTGATTAGAATCTATAAAATCACTACTCTCACTCGTGTGTGATTCTGAAAAACCTTTGCAAATTTGGTCGACTCACTGTCCCAATTTTTGGACAATTCGTCAAATGATGTAAAAGACAAATCTAGCTTTGTTGGTCGATGTCCAGACTAACCAAAGTAGAAACGCCTTTCTAATCCTTTCACCCATAACCACAGGAGAAAGGGTGATAAAAATAGCAATAACTGACAAGATGCGTATCACACGAGAGTTGAATAGCGTCAATGTGATCTCTAATCCTAGCTTGATTCCACCAGCTTTTGTCCCGACAAATGAGTTCTATCCTACCGCGCGTGGTGGGCAATTTAGCGAAGTAATCAACCTCTGTTTAGGCAACCCACTCCCCCATTCTATCTTGTTACTCTGAGGTGAGATTGCTTGATCCTGCAACAGTCGCCGTCAGTCCTGTGGCAAGTAGGTTGTTGCTTTCTGGTGTCTCATCCGTGTGTTTCAGCTGCTCCCGTGTGCATGGATCCAACACATCTAAATTTTCTTGTGTTCTGGTTTGATTTTTTTTCAAACGCGAGAAATATCCCTCTTCAAAGAATTGCGGGTTTACTTCCACCTAGGTAAGATTTGTAGGTATGTGCACTCCGGTCTGTGTGTAAGCAAAAACACAAAAATATTTTTATGACTTATGTTGGCTGTGTAGAAGATATTCAGTGTTCGATATAACTGCTTTATGATTGCACTCGACATTTGTGAGGGATATTGTGAAAACCGATAACAGAACTGAAAGCCTAGTTTTGGTTCTCTTCATTTGCCGAAAGCGTAGTCACGCAGATGATATCACGAACCTGATAAGACTGTCTGTATTCACGACTGTCGAGTTGTGTGTGTAACACTAAACGTTGTAATAAATCGACTAAAATAATATATTCGAATTATCAAGAATAAACGGTAAGCTTAGTGGATGAAATGGTTTATTTGATGCTCATTACTCCTAACTCGTTTCAGATTCAAAATATGTTTTCATATCATGCTAACTCATAGCATTGTTCTGGCTAGGTTAGACTGATAAAACCGACGTCATCGCATTAATATATGGGTAATAAGTAACAAATTCGTTTAGTGTAATCAACCAGATATGCTTAGCTAGTGGTGTACTGTTCTTGGAAGAGGACAAATGAATGCTCATTTTTTACTGGGTACCACTAGGTCCACTGAATACTCAAGCCAATGAGGTTATCCGTACACTAAAAGTTGATGGATCCAAGATCCGGCGGCGTCAAAGTCTTCTCTCCAGTCTACAAACTATTTGCTACTTGTAAGTATGGTTGTCTGTGAACCAAAGCCTTCAGTAGAGCTCTAAATGGCCTTTCGCTGATAGGAATATATTTTTAAGCTCAATTTCCTAGCACTCAGCCAGAACATGATTAACCATTGCGCAGATGTTGACTGCAGCATCACATTCCCGGAATGTTCCTCCATCAGTTCACAATATTAGTTTATCCCGCACATATTTTAACACGCTTAGTTCTTAAGCACAATGAAGTGTCTGCAGTGAAAAACATCTCCATTTTATATCAAACAAATTTTTGTTTGCCAACTAGTCCAGGTGGGTTCACTTTTTAAGCTGCTTCAGCTCCTGCTGTTTGCCTCGATTAGCATAATAGAACAACTGTCCAGATGTTACAAGGGTCAACATAGGTTAGTCAACTAAATCGCGGGGGTTCGTAGTGAAAGGTTCAAAGGACGCGATTTATTACTCATTCCTTTTCAATGTATTGCACACTTTGCAACCTGTATTTCTGTTGAGGTCACCTGATGCAAGGAAATTGTTTAAACACTACAAAATCTGTCAAAGTTAATTAACTTTAGCGCATCCGCGTGAGCTCTCATGTACGCGGTTTGATTTTCAGTTTCCAGTGGAAGAGATTGCGGAGGCAAAGTGGTTCACACAAATGATCACTTCTGTCGCAAAACCCGACCAATACTGGGTATAGAAACATACTTTTCATGAAACACGGTGGCGGATCCTAGGCTTTATCTCAAATTTTACAAATGATGAAGAAGACAACGTTTGCGATGATTGATTAATTGTTGCGGGAACGTTGTCTTACAAACTGCTAAGTTAAACAAGGCCTGTGGAGAGCGTTATACAGATGTTGACCTGTTTTCAAAGTACTGTATGATTTTCAAGAACATTAATGACAGCCTGATGTGGATGACATACAAAGGAAAACTATGTGCATATCTTTCACTAGCAGCGAATGTCGAAACACATATCTAACAGTATCCATGACGTATTGTGACCTGTGAATTAGGTATGGATGCCAACAGGGATACAACTATACTGCATTGTCCCTGCTAAGATTGCGCACTTGAGCATATGACTTGCTTCCTAACTCCAGGAGAAGAGGTGAACGCCAAGCATTCATCAGGGCCAGTCCACATGAAACCACAGAAGCACTGAGTATGCATGTCGAGGAGGTGCCATAAAAGGCAGCCAGGACATAGAACAAAGCAGTCGTAAAGACGATGTATGGGAGTCGTTGCGCCAGAATGAAACGGATTAAAGTGGTGTCGATGTACAAACAAGAAAACACAGTGAAAATGCAGCTGAAAGTTACAGCAGCCTGATCACCTGATTAGCCAATTGAAATACTATTGAACCACTCAATCGACACTAAATAAGCACCAGAAACAATAGACAGGAACACTATAACTACACTTCAAGTAGATGGCTTTTGGTTTTTCATACAGGTTTGCAAAATCTAGAGGATGATGATACCCCTAGTCTGGTTTGAAGGGTGAGCTGTGATTCTTTTCGCTTTCTTCCTTATGAAATATGTCTCCCAACACATCGCAACAGTGACTTCATACTCTACTACCGTCTCTTATGGAGTTGGTCTCTCCCAAAAACACCGTGATACCCCATCGTTGCGACGTTTCCATTGCACATGTTGTGGCTTCGCAATTCCTTCCTGGACAAATGAAATTTTCTGCAGTTGCAACAGCCAAATCTCATGGCAGCTGCTGAATTTGTCGCTGTGAACTACCGAAACACCAACAATCTTTTTGTTTGTAATCGTTGATTCGCCCATGAATCATCCTGCCTGATTCATTGGACATCACACCAGTCTACTACGCGCAACGAACTTCTCTCACTACTTTCCAGAATATTGTGCCGATATCACTAGTCTTCGTACAGCGATCACACAAGCCCTGTGATATGAGGCTATTCTTAAGTATTGTCAGCAACCTGTGACCAGCTGACGGTGAACATTTTGTAATGAGCTCAGCCGTCTGCCAATTGTTTGACACAACTCACCTGTCACAAGCATCAGTGACAGAAAATAGAGCGTATCTGAACTTTCTCGTTATACTGTGCGTTCCTGGTAAGGATTCCGTCGTATAAGCTGACACTGTGAACTGTTCTGAGACATCATCGGTGTAGCGTGTTTAGGAGATGTGTCTGACGTATATGTAGTGTCCAAGCCCCACTTGTGCGCAGTAGTCGGCTGAAAACACTATCCTAATGTACCACTAGGCTTGTGGCAGTTAAGCACTAGTGTTAACCACTGATGTATTGCTGTCTATGATGATGATGACTAGGCTTGTTGTAACCTGGTGTGTACTCAGAAAATATTTGTTGGTTGCAGGTTTCACCATCCT
This sequence comes from Paragonimus westermani, assembly GCA_008508345.1. Lineage (NCBI taxonomy): Eukaryota > Metazoa > Platyhelminthes > Trematoda > Plagiorchiida > Troglotrematidae > Paragonimus > Paragonimus westermani. Next base: position 299,198 of record QNGE01000283.1, on the reverse strand, counting down.
TGACCTCCAAATACAAACGTTCCTCTAACTTTATTTACACCAGACTAGAGTGGGTCACGTGACCACTCCAGCTTAAGTTTGCATGCTATTATCGGTATGCAGCCACTACTAATGTCCATCAGCTACACTCAGTCAGTCTACCTTATACTTGTTTCAGCCAATCAGTGCATTCCTGCTACACGCTCATACACCACTGTTTCATGGGATACGGCGCTCAATATGGTGATTTTTGCAGCCTCACTAAACATTAGGTCGTCGTTGAGGATGTCTTATTAGTAAAATGATTAAGCCATAAATTGAGGGAACGGCTGCCACAAAGTGTGAGCCCAAGTCAGGTAAATGTCTTCACCATTTTTCCAGAACACGTTCCAACACAGGTGTTAGGATGCAAGCGAATTTTCAGGTTATGAAATTTCCTTCTTTAAAGTAAGACTCTGTACGAAGCTTAAGCCTGTGAATGGAAGGTTGTTGACAGGTACTTGTAAACGTTTGCCAGCCTGTGCTCTTTAAACAAATTCATCTACAGACAGAAGAACTCGTTCCACCCGGTTCTTCATTCAGAACTACACAACTCTGAACAGTTGTTTATCACGCCCGTTTTGGATGTAAACCTCTTCGTTTGAGGCACTGAGACTGTCATGCAGCAGTAATGAGAACAAACCACCAAAGAGTTTCACAAGGAGTTAATAACATTGTTTTACTCTTTTGGTGGTTGGAGGGAGCTGTAGGCACATTACTGTAAAAAGTGATACCTCTCGTGTTCTCGTGGAAGGCTACGACCACCCTAATTGGGTTTGAGTGGATTACCGTCTTTGATTAAGATCTCCCCGATCGGTAAGGTTAACGACCTTTGTTAGGTAAGCACAAAAGTTGTGTGGCGAACTCTTCAGCTCAGAGGTGGGTGACTAGGATAGAGTGTGATGTAAAAGTTTGGCCTTCCTACCTCAAACATACACTGGCACACTGCGTGCATTCAGCTGGTCAATAGGTGTGGTCTGTTGAGAACGACTTGAAAGGCTTTCCAGCAGTATTCAGTAGAAATGTTACCTGACAAATTTTTTGGCCAATACCACTTCCGCATTTCTTGCGAACTGTAGCCATGTCAGCATCGTGCTGGTCAAGCTGACCGATTAGAGTGAACTCCTTACCAAACTTGATCTGCTTTAGCCCCGTCAGTGCCTCTTACCATTTCTCTGTCACACTGTTTTGAAAAACAGATTTCGTAATTTCTACCATAATTTACTATGGTGGGTCTTAACAGGCGTCTGGATTATAGTAAAGGAGAGGATGTGGTCTTAGTCGCAAATTCACTAAGATGCACTGGTCAGTGAAGGTGACTAATGCAAAGTTCCAGGCCACTAATTCGGGCATACTCGTTCTCTAGAACAAATGATTGATACTGTTCGTCAAGGATGCTGCCTGAGAGGGTTACTTACATAACATAAGACTGTGTGTGCAATCGGTGAATACCGAATATTAGCTTATGACCACAAGCTTCTAGTCTTTCCATGGAGTATGAAACTGTATTTTCGGTTAATAAACTACAAATTATCTTCTGCTTAACCTGGAGCCAATATACACCTTCGAGATATATACTTCATCGAGCTGTAACCATTTTACGATATTGCCTCCAAATATGTTGGATATAGACTGTTGTGCCTCCGAGTTTGTTTGTTTCGTTTGGTTTCCGCTTTGTCAGCTGCGTCACACCTAACCACAATTTACCGTTGGCAATTCCGAATAGACAGTCGTATGCGGAAATAATCAGAAAAGAAGCGGATTAACAATGAAACCTGTGCTGGAAATATTCATGTTAAATACCGTTCTTTGGTTAGGTGGTGTTTTTGTATTCGTAAATTTTTACAAAAGCAACGCTTACATTCCTGATTAAATTTGTGCCGTGAAACCTGAGTCAGCAATTCAATTTTGGAAGACATTGGTTCCTTCTGGCAGAGATTCAGATAATATGTACACTTAAATATATTCTCCATCCAAGTAGTGTGGACTACGGATGCAATCAATGTCATACTGAAGGCATCATAATGTTAAAGGTGACGCGCATTTGACCGGTCTGTCTAAAATATCAGAAAGACAGTTGTCTGGGTGACATTAAACAATCCCAACTTATTAGAAAAGCATTATTTCGTATATGGAGGAACCACTATGTTTACATTAAAGATTGCTGCTGGGTGATAATCATGTTGCGTTTCGATTGGTTCGTTCGTTATTATATCCCATGTCCTTGGCTTAAGCAACTGAATTGTTCAATCCCTACACGTACTGAAGCAACTCGACTTAGGTATCGCTTCTCATAAATAAATTAGACTTGTTAGCTAATAGCCATTTTTGAGTAGCTGGCGTTGGTCGGCAATAGTTCTGTTTGAAGCAATCTGCAATTGGAGTTTGATTGGCAGAATGTTTTCCAAGGAGAAAACCACTCTAATCCATAGTCAATGAAAAAGGTTAGAAAAATGTTATGGAAGCATAAAATCCACACATCTCCAAAGTCATTCAGCAAGTGAAAGTCACTTCGCCTCACTCTGAAATGGGACCACAAAAGACATATAGCGTCCAGATGAATGTGAAAGAGCGAAGGGGTGACAGAAACTTCGAAGAAATAGCTGCAAACTTACTCATGTTTTTCTCAGGTCCTATATGATTAGGCATTAAATAGGCAATGAAACAGTGAAATTATAGTGTGTAATTCATACCTGGTGTATCCCTACCCTCGATGGATCCAACCGGACCACATATATCTAATCTTATTATTTAATTTAACGGTTCAAACATCCAGCTTTGATTAACGGGATACCTAGTGCTGCAATGAGTACGTCTTACACATCTGTGCTCTATCACATGTTGCGGTTTAGCCTACCGTCAGCCGCAGGGAGCTGTAAAAGCCACCATAACTTAGGATTACACTCACCTCAGTGACAGCTTTGGTACTTGGACTACTACTAACGGGCAGCTAAGACATGAACTCTCCACAGGCTACGACAACCTGAACATTGGATTAAGCTATATTGAAACACTTGGTTCCTTGGAACAGTTTGAACAAACCACTTAGAACACGAAAACTGGTTATGCAGGAATTTCGTATTGACGCTTCAGTTCCAGCTTTACAACACCATGAATGAGCGATATATAGCAAACAATTAGAGGGGTAGATAATCAGTGAATAGTTAGGATAGATCATTAAGTCCAGGGAAGGGTCAAGTTCACGAACACTTATTTGTGAACATGTAGAGCTTGTTCGAGTCGATTAATTGCAACCACTGCAGTAAACCGTACGAATTTTGAGTTAGAATGACGTAACAGGATTCTGAACGCACAAGATGGATCGATAGCGTAACCAGTGGTCATGACTTGTCTAGCGATTGAGGAAACTGGCTGTTTACGCGTTTCAGCAACACTGCCATTCTTCGATAACACTGACTTCTGTACCCATTTAGGTAAATGTTCCCTCATTCTGGGTGTCAAGCATCTGTCGGTTCTGCCTGTGTAACTTTCTCCGCAGTTACATACAAATTTGTAAACTCTATGCGCACTGACACCGATTGAAGTCACTGGTAACTTCTGAGTCCGAGCGACTACAGGAGTTCGGCTGCATTGCATGTTTGCTTAGCTGAATTTCTCAATTACTCTGTTGTTTGATGCATGATATAACCACCTTTAAAGGCAGCCGTATCTAGACCCTCTTTTGCTCTACAGTGACCACCTCTTCGAGTGATACTTTTCGTCGATTATGCCTATCCATGAACCTTCTGGGGGTGACCATTTGCTGTAGAACAAAAGCAATCAGATCTAATTCTTCCGCAAGGCTGTCGTGCTACAGAGTTGCCTTCCTCTTGTGAACACAGTATTCACTAGTGTTCGTTTGTAGTAGACTGGTGTAAAACTGATGAAGGTTAACCTTTGACCAGACCATGTGTGTTTCTTATAGACAGTCCTCCTAACCTAGCAATCTCCCCGAAGACTCATGAGAATATCTGGAAATGGCAGTTGTTGATCTCAAATTCACAAGTAACCTTCAGATTAGGATGACAACCATTTGGACATTGTATCAGGTTATCTATCATTTGTTTAGATCGACTGAAAATTATATCACCTATGTAACGCTTGTAATATGACAAGTATGCTATCTCTGTAGCTGGCTGTTACCCGATTTCTGGCAAGAAAAAGTCTGCCAAGATGGGACCTCGTAGACTTCGCATGGCTACTTCGCCTACTTGACGGTAGGACTATCCGAGAAAACAAAAACCGAACTTCTCAGTACAGAACAGCAAAGTTTCTTTCAATATGTCGGTAGGAAGCGACAACAAAATGTGACTCATTTCAACGAGCTCCCAAATATGGTCAACCATTTCATACAGCGGAACACTTGTGAACAGTGACTGGACGTTTACAGAGCACATCAGTTAGCAAAATAAATTCTATCCAGGCCACTGGTCAATTCAAAAGACTGTTTAATGGAATGTGTCTGACATTTTTGATCTACTGGAGTTAGAATAACGACTGACCAGTGTGCCGCTTTATGGTGAGGGGAGTTTGTCATTACCAAAATCGGCCTAGGTTACATTTCTCAAGGAAATGTGATTTCACCAGAGGATCGGTTTACAATCACAATTCACTTTAATCATCGCCTGTATTTTTTCATCTCCACTGGGCACTGGACACCTCCAACCCTTGTATTTCAAAGCATCTTACCATCTCCAATTGGTTCTTAATACCACTAAATACCTAGAAATTTATTATCTTGAGCTCCGAATTAATGCAATCTGCCAGGCAACTTCCACAATCAGTGGCACTACTCTAACTTCTGTGTACTTCCATCTTTTGTAAACCGTTCTAATTATTGCACCTACATCCATACAACATGGGAATAACTAAAAAATTGTCTGACTTCTCTTGAAGGCACCCAGAAACTGTACTCGCCCAAGTTTTGTAATTTTTGAAGTGTTGTTCGCTGGTATACAGTGGGACCCAGCTTGAAGTAACTTATATGAGATGCAAGGCAAATGAACAAGCACAGAAAACAGCAGGATTCTCATTCAAATTAGTTAATTGATTTTGACGAGGGTAGGTACTAATGATGAATAGCGAGGAATGTCAGTGAGCTACGTCAGTCAGTCTGGGCGACAGTCCACCGGAGCTTGGTAAACACTACTGTTCTTGTCTTGATTTACGAGCAGCCACTTCGATAAGACAGTTTTATCCACAACCTCTCAGCATACATCGACTGGTGTTGGGTTAGAGCGATTCACCATATTAGAAGTCTGGTTTTCAAGTTCAATCCTATGCTATCAAGGTTAATATGAGCGAACCAAGTCATTATGTTTAGTGATTGATTGTTAACCTACACCTCGTCTAAATTGTGAGCTAACTTTTTACTGCGAATGGTTCAACTGTGATAGTGAACTGCTGAAGTGAAATTGGTTGGTTTTTTAGAGTGAATGGATGGATAACCCGCCTTGTTGGTAGTTTTCATATGAGAAATAAAGACAGGCGATCCTAGTGAACATGTACTCATAAAAATATTGTACCGTCACCCTTGTTGTGAAAGCTATTTAGATCATTATCATAGGTAAGTTTCAGCAATAACCGAATGAGCCTTCTTAAAAAGGAGTGAACTAAATTTGTTCGAATAGGCTACGCAAAAGACGAGTTGTAGACAAAAATACGATAGGGCTAGCAGTGAATTACATAAACTGTACTTAACGTGCTGCAGTTTTGTACAGGTGCAATATGTCTATTTTCTCAGTTTATTCCAGCAGTTGAACACGTTGAGTGGGCACGATTCTGACAACAGGTGGCAGTAGGGTAGTACTCGAATTTCTGCATTTCTCTTCTAAAGCAATCACCGGTTAGGCAGCCGATCTGAAACACACTATCAAAAGTGTGGATTTGACGCGACAATGCGCTTAGATAATTTTTACTGGTTTCAAAACCAGTCTAGGAAAAAATGGCTGCGTATGAATGAAAACGTTGTAGCATCTATCTAAGTTGAATAGATGAAGAGGAACGTTTGCTCTCAATTGTCAGAAACTAGAAATAGGCGTTTGTACTGTTACCTACCAAATGATGAGAATGCCCTTACAATCTGCTATCCCCAATCGTCAGTGGGTTAGCTGAAGTACACTTCCACCTTTCTGAGACATTGTCAGCTGTGTGACCGAACATCACTCTCGTCGAAGGCAATAATATTCTGATCACCGGGGCAAACAGACAAACATTTGTGAGCTCAAGCAACATGATTTTCGGGACATCTGATCCAAAACTGTTTCGGCTGAAGTTAAATAGTTTGCGCTCCGTGTGGTGTGGCGTGGGGAAAATAAACGATATTTTATGAAATATTTCCGACTTTTTGTTTATTACCACCAACCCTTGTCAATTTCCTGATCAGTCCGTTACATGGGCAAGACATTCTATCAAAGAACCAATTCGATCATGTGGTTTTGGTCTCCCATGGTAATGACGTGCTATTTTGCCTGGTATGTCCCCTGCCGCTTTCACCGAGTTCAGTCCGTATCGCATATCGATGTTTATTCAGGTGTGAAGTTATGCCTATCCAAACGGACGAGAGGCTGGCATCAGCCCTACGGTCGACGCAAATGGGAGTTGTTTTGATGATGAAGAATTTGGCGTGAATCTGTCCACTGTAAGGCTTGAGATTTTGCTGTAAAGTCAGCATCAATTTTTGATCTTCCGCTAACACGTGCAATGATATGGCCGAGTCACGCCACACTTTCCTTAAGCGCAATGCCTCACTTGACGGGAAACGTGCTCTATGTTCTGAAATTTCAACCTACACTTGTCTGGGTGTCTGCTCAGTGTACAGTTCATGTGATAAACACAAACGGCATGATTGCGCTGGTAGATTGGTTCTTTCTCATTCAGAAGATGGCACCATAAGCTGTTGTTACGACGGGAAAATGTTCTTGGTTCGTGGTGCGGTAAGATTTTCCTAGTCACCCCAGACGTATCCGTTCAAAATGGTATTGTGACCGAATTCTTTCAAGTTTTCCTATCTTCTTGTGCATGGCCATAGGTGTGGTTGATTGTTTATCGTGGAAACGCGTAGCACACAAGCTTGTTTCCAGTGTTTCATCATCAGGCTGAATACAACTATATGTGGGTGTACATGGGGTATTACATCAGGGGGTAAGGGATAGTAGTCGTTAATGTCAACTCAGTCCGTCTCGTAGGGTTCAGTCATTTAACACCATTTACGTGGGTTGTCAACGTGTTTGACAACTGACAACTCAGTCTGTGTTACGGAGGCATGGTCACGTGGGGTTCAGTGTTTTGACCAGATGTTTGTGCGCATAATGAAGGTGAGTGTAAGCGAATTGCAATAGTCAGACTATCCGATCACCCCGATTAATTCTTTTAAGCCGGTCCATCGAATCTGTGGGGCACAATCGAGCGAGTTCATAGGTCGTTTACTGGCAATCGCAGAGGCTACTGCAATATTCACCTATCAGTCAATGTTTATTAGTTTGCGGTGAGTGCTAATATCGAACATATGTTGTTTGAGGTCAGCTGATAGTCTAGAAAGCTTATAACTCTGCATTGGTTCCTTGATTTTTTGTTAACATAATTTCCAGCTCATAACAAGCAATGCTGTATTCGCTGCTAGGTCAACAAAAGCATCGTACTCGTTTTATTTCTATACAACTGAGAAGCTTTTTTATTGGGAATCGTTAGAAAGATCTTGCGGAAACATTTAATAGGGATGTTGTGCTATGCTTCCCGTTACACTGAATAATAACCTTGGTAATCACCTTTCGTCTTGCCTGATAAGACTGCTCGTCATCCCTGTTCGTCACGTTTATACATCTTCTGATTTCATCAAAGAGAGTGTCACCGTATTTCTGGAACTGTACATCGAAAGCTGATGCACTTTACTATTAAAAGCTTCTGCGTTTAATTGTGTTATGTAGTCAACAAATTGTTTGCAAAATGTGAGATGCATAACAATAAATTCACCTCTGAAACATCAGCAAGGCGTCCGGTCACCTGCAATACTTATTGAGTGGTCGGGCGTTTCCAACTCTAGCGACACGTGATGTCCACAAGACCCACTTACGTTGTTCCAGAGCTTTGACCTTGTCGCGTTATACAAATTTATCCTCTGATACTTAAGCTTTTGGTGCATCATCTACGTTATAGGTGTAAAACTTGAGTGGCTTAGCATACGGACATATGTAACAGCCACTGGGATCTCTGTGTTTGCCTCACAAGAAAGTCTACGCAGCATTTTGCCCAATAGTTGAATCTGCTGTGACTAATAGTCATAGTTCTGCGGCCAGTCATTTCGTTCACCTAGGACAAGTTTTGCGTAGTCCACCGGAGCTTACTCCACCATTATCTGCATCTGAAGAGCACTATGTCCATTGTCTCATTCAAGTTCATGAAAGCATTAACACCTGTTGAATCCAGCGTCTTACTTGACCTGTTTGAAACACGCCCACATTCATTCTATTTATGCCTTCCAGTCGACATAGCAGGCGCACATATCAGACCACTGAAAGAATGATTTAGTCCGTCCGATGTCGGCAAGGTGATGCGTGCGTGACCTAGGAAAGCAGATGTGTTTCACATGATAGAATATGGGCTAACTTGACCAGTAGAAGTACAATTGAGTTTGGCTTCACACGGAATGACGTTGCCCGGAGAGGGCACATTGAAAGGGGAAGATTGTAATAAAAGACGTCACCTGCAAAGAAAAGTGACAACGCCTGTACCGATTGTCAATCATGTTCCGATGGGAGACAAACTTCTGACAAACGACGTACCAAAACCTAGGTATGTAGAACAAAAAGTAAGCGACAGTACAAAAGTTCCGCTGTCTACCATGTGGATAACTTGCCAGAAAATTAGCTTACGGCAAACTAGCTGAGTTCTAACGTAACGATTCAAAAAACAGTCATGCTGGGCGATTACCAACGTGGGATATGAAGGCTCTAAACTAGAACGGACCATAGAAGTCAGTAAAAACTGAGGATTATGGGCTAATTCACAGTCTTTCGGAGACCAACGAGATTTTGGTGGATGTTTGAAACTGAGATGTTTGCAAGCCCTTCATTTTCACGTGTCACACGTGCGACACGGGAATTACTGGCAGCGGTAGATGAGGAATTTTCATAGGTCAATTTTTGTGCGCACTTACATAAGTTTTATCGTCAAGTAATAGTCAAATAGGCTGTTGATAATGTCCCAGTTCTAGTACATTTGAAACGGGTGTAATGTGTTATAACCTGCGAAAGATAGTGACATATTGACGCCATAATCACAACATAAAATCAAAGTAGACAGGAAGGGAAGCAGTAAACCATTGTCTAAATGATATGGCTAAACTAAAACTGCTAAAGAACAGTTCGCAAGCATCAGTAATTATTTTAGTTAAGTAGAAAAATTCAGGCTTTCAAAACTCATTTAAGAAGAACATCTCGACCTACACGTATGTAAGGTTGTGACAAACACATGGGAAAAAACCTTTTCAAACACTGTTTCCAACAGCCCACCGTTTGTCTTATAGGTTTACGGGCAGACTGTAACTACTGCACCTATTTTTTCTTTCGCTTGCGTTTCAGGTGTGAAGAAAAAGAGTAACTATCACAAGAAATCGAAAACCGAGATCCTAATTGTGCACGTAACAAATTTCTCCTTCTGAATTTACCCCTTTTAGTATTCTATTATGCACAAATTAAAATCAGCCCTAGCTCGAACGTATGCGGCTGCGCAGTTGCGCTTATTTCATACCACTAGTGGACCAGTTCTCCGAAAACGCAAAAGTAGTTTGTCAAACTGTTCTGTCTCCCATGTTGTGTACCAGTTCACTTGCAGTTGCAGTGACGTTTACATAGGCAGAACAGACCGACAACTATCACAGCGAGTCGCGGAACACATCCCGAAGTGGTTGAAACATCAGATGACGCACCAGTCCCAAATTGACGCATTGACTACTCGAAATCCAACGTCATCGATTGCAAAACATCTCATGACAACAGGTCATCAAGTTGACCCAGTTAACTCATTCAAGATACTGTTGCGCAACCGAAATCCGAAGTTACTAGCCTTTTGCGAAGCGATTCTCATTCGAACTTACCAACCGACGTTATGTGCACAGAAGTGGTTGAAACAACCGGTCGGGTTGCCATGGTCATGATTACATAATAACTGGTGTGCTTGTATGTGTGTCTAGTCCCTGTGTGTCGTTAAATATTTGTTGTATATAACTGACATGTTTTACGTTTGCGACTGATGAGAGTAGATGAAATGTTAACATATCGCAATATATGTCTTCTTTCTGCTCTGATGAAGTGGTTAAAGGGAACTCAGTGTTTCAAATATTATGGAAGTGACAATACTGCGGAGTTAACACACACTTTTCAGTGAAGCTCCCAAATTAGCAACGTCTCCAAGTCTCCCTTTCTCCCTGAATTAATGTGCTGCACGTACTTAAGCCCTGTTAACATATCTTACTGCATTTAAGCACCTTACAGACCGTACGTGTTGAAACCAACTCGGAAAACATTCTTCACCATCGATGTGAGCTAAAATCGAAAGTAAGGTAGGACGGGACAGCGCATCTCACAAGTCTGTCCTGAGACTAACTGATCAACCAACCAACCAACGATTATCCAAGATCGTTTTCTTTGTAAACCTAACTGAATATGTGTCAGTTACCTTTAGTCAACGTGGGGAAGATAGAAAATAAGTGATTAGTCAAGTCACTTCACACTGAGGAAATGCTTTTCTGGCGCCTCATTGAGTGCACATTTTGCAGCTCCATGATTAAAGTTTCATCACACAATCTGAAAGTGCATATAACCATTCATGGATAAGTAATATTAACTGTACTCTCTAGAAGGATACCAAGATTGACCTTCGTTTGGAAAAGTATATACAGATATGCAGAAAACGATAAAAACGAAGGGAGAAAGAAGTACTGATGAGAAGCACACCCAGCGGGGAAGCACGCACGTTCGCTAAGCAAACGACCGGGTTAAACGCGATCAAACGAGTTTTGTGGATCATCACACTTTAAAGAAATTGGGTTCCGGGAATGGTCACATTTTATACGTCTGGTTTGGAACAATCTTAACAAAGGTGCTGAGTGTTCTTTTTAGACGAAGTAAAATAGAGTATATTCAGGGTGTGTCACGGCGGATGATAGGATTTGTATGATCCCTCCTAAGGCTTGAAAAGAGGATATCACTGACAAATGAACTTCGGAAACGACGCTACGTGCGCAATTTGGCAGCAGCAAGCTGTTTGAGGTCGATACACAGTACCATGCCAAAGCTAGGATATTAACTACACTTTACCGGGCACACAACTACCAAACAAATAGAAAGGAGGCTTGAACAGTCGGGCTTGTGAATTTTGGACGGTGTGGAACAAAACACAATAATAACTTCATGATAAGTTGTTAACTATAGCTGGGTAGGCAAGGACAGCCAGTATATAAGCAGTGGAACAAAACTCACACTAAGCAAGCAGGTTCGTTTGCAACCTCGAACATGTAAGGAGACTTTTACCAACAAGAAATAATGTTACTTGCTGCATACTTACAACCAGTCAAACTTGTTATACCTGACAGTAACATTAGAGTAATGATAGCATTCCTCCGGAAGCTGTCAATCTAAGCTGAATGGTGTATCGGTTGAACAGATTCCCTAACGGCCCAGCTGACTTTGAGAATTTTTGATGTTTGCGCAGCGGGCTATTCTGTTTTATCGGATTTATTTGTTTGAACAAAACAGTTAAGACTTGGATAGTATTAGATCCCAGCACTTCACACTGACTCATCAGTACCAAATATAATACAACGTGAATCGTTTCTTCATATGAAACTCTTGTGGGGGCTGGGACAGAAAGCCAGTCGGTGGGTTAAGAAAGGTCATTTAGTTCAGGGTGTGGTCAAACTCGCGAACGATTGTTCCTGAGCCCAGAAGACCGGCTCCAGTCAACTGATTATAGCTGACTCAGCAAACCGTAAGAATCTTGTGTTGGGATGAGGTATTAAGATTCTGAATGTGCAAGTTGGGTGAACAACGCGACCGTTGGTCAGGAGGTGTACAGCGATTGTTGGCACTGGTTGTTTGTATGTTTCAACGACAGTGCGGTTCTTCGTTACTAGGGACTTCTATGTCGTTTGCCACACAGAACAGTATGACAGACAAAGAGGGAGTATTAATTGGAGATATCACTCAATACCGTGAAACATCGCGCCCGCAGATTAGCCAGCACCAACAACGCCACACAGCCAACGCAGACCTTGTCACTAACAGAACGAGAACTATTGTTGGTTTCCGACCAATAACATTTTTGAACGGAACCATGTAAATTGGTTGCTACTGTGTACACAATACTTCTGGCGTTCATTTCCCATTGGTAAAACAGTTGTCATTAACGGGGTTGTCGAGATGGGTATGTGTAAATCTTCAAAGGATGCTGAAAGGCTAGCTTTGGAAACTGGTTCTTGGAGCATATACGTTTAAGTGAGATTATGGACTACTAGCAGGAACAGAAGTGATTAAAAATTCTTCTTAACTCTTTCGTTCTTTGATATACCTTTCAAGTTTTGCGCCAAAATCTGAAAGTCCGTGAACACGTGCTTTAACATTTTTCAGTCTAACTCGAGTTGGTAAACCACAAACTTGTTTCAATCATCGCAGATTTCTCAAGCTTGCACAAATTTTGGATGCACAAACCTATCCTTGGTGTCAATACGGCGCTTTTCGATTTTATCGTAAATGCTTTGGGAATTTTGTGTACACAGTCTGTTTGTGACTCTCAAGGATGAAAAACCTGCAAATGAACTTATATTCGCTAGGAAGTTTACCCTGATTCCGTATCTGTCTGTTTTGATCTCATTCTTCACATGCTTCTAGCGTACTGGAAATAGCTAGGAAAACTGCCGCCATTTTTCAGTAATTTTCAAACGGAGCATGGTCTCATAAAGCATTGGAAGCATGCCAACACTAGATTACTACCTAGCGTGTTTGGAGACAAACACTTGTACTTAGGTGCATTGAAAAATAGGCTGATTGTTGTTAAACAACACAGGCATTCAAACGGTAGTTCAATTATCTTTTCATTTCCGCCATCTTGACAAAATCCACGACACCAAAAATATATTTATTTTCCCAATCATCTTTTTGTCGCAGTGTATTTCACCTCGATAAATACTTCCGTTTCGGCTAGCTAATCAAAACTTATATGGTAGAGGTTCTACCAGGAAAATTCTACCTAAGTATTTATTTCGGTTCTAGTATGCTGCGATTTGTGGCCATGTGATGTTGAATTATCAGAACCGTTCAGAAAAAATGAGTAACTGTTAATCTGCGCTTTAATGAGAAGTGTATTTGTGCTTTATATCAAGGCAGTACTATTGAGGTGATGCAATTGGGCACTTCCTTTTGAGTGTTTGAAAACTATGCAACCTGTCTCTTTTTGCTTGAGATCAACGGTTGGAACTGGCTAAATGTCTATGTAAGGCTGATGCTCTAACTGCATGCAAAATGTGGAGACCTTTTGGCAATCCTCTGAATGTAGAGTGACTAACTGTCCAACTACAAGCAGGCCATTTTTATTGGGACGGTCTTGATCGATTAACCAGATCAACAGACGAATTGCAGAGAAGCTTTTATATAAATGGCGACCCTACCTACTGACGACGTCCAACTTATAGCTCAGAAGTTTCTTCAAACCAGCACTGTTATGTATTCAGAATAGGACAGATGTTAGTAACTACATGGGAGTAACAGTCCAGATTTACAAGGGAGGGACTCATAGTTGTGCCCAGTTTTCCACTTTCAGTAAGTCGGGGGCACTTGAAGGTAAAACCCGGAACGAACTCGGTACAATCAGTTAAATTAGCTTCTTACGCGGTTTCAGAGGGACTGATATCAATTAAACGATTCAAGAGAGATTCCTGTGAGCCAGGAAACAGCAAGCAGTCGATTTCACCTGTCAGTGCTTGCCCTCTAACTTGTTTGTTCACATTTCGTTAATACAGCACTTGGTTTTGGAATTCTGTTGAGATTTGCAGTTAACCGCATCTAGGTAGGACAATGTTTTCATCTGCTTACCTCAATGTTCCGAAGTACGTCGTATGAGGATGAGATAGTCAATATCAACAGATTGATCAGACAAACGTGTCCATGGAAGTCTGTCTGTTTAAAATGTTAGATTCATGAAATGTTTTCGGGATCTGAATCATTATTTCTAATCACTAAATATGGTGTCTCTACGGAGTTATCGAGAAAACCGTCGGCACACACTCCTGACAAATAACAGACAACGAACTGCTGCATGACGGCGGGCAATCGTCATTTTAAGCGTAGCTAACCACTATTGCAACTAAGTCTACAAACCGTTTACTATCCTTTGTCTTGCCATATTTCACTAGTCGCGATTGAACACCTGTTCAGGAAATAATCCGTGGTTTCAAATGCTAACAGAGGTGCACACAATTGGCTACTGACGTTAAATTTTTTGTTTGAGTCAATAGTGGAAGGCTCAACCGTTATGCAGCGTTTGCTGTTGTTCTTTCACTAACTTATCCAAACAAGTGGCTACCAATCAGCAAATATCTTCAATAGTTCATCCAAAGAGCAACCGTGCAGGTGTGTAAGCCGTACACGTTCAGTTCGGGGCAGGATTTTTGTGTCCGGAAATGGTTTACGTTGTTCCAAAATGACTGTTTGTTCGCATCGACCTGTTCATTGATGGATTAAGCCAAAATACTTGATCATTTTGAATAACTCAAATGTGTTACCAACAGACTTCACTCAGTATCAGAATAAACAAGATCCGGACTTAAACTGCATTGGGATCGTCAACAACAACCGCATACCTCACCTATGTGTACAATCGATGTTACTGAAGATTGCTGTGGAAGGGTGATCAAATACATAATAAACATTGGCTTTCAAACTAAGACATGTCTTCAACTGAACATATTTTTTCCTGGTCTTTACTTTTCAATTTTTACATCCGATAATTTTAGTTCTTTTGGTGACTAGCAAAATACTAAAGTGATAATTTCTGATCACCCCCTTCCTTATACTACTGAAGTGATCGTTAGGGTAGATATCATTTTCAAAACCGAACCAGCGTTGCTTGTGCTTTCCACATCTATGTCTATTCACGTAAAGAATATGCTATATATTCTGCATGGCGGTCCAAGACACTGGTCACTTCATCCACTGGAAGGATTTAAACATAGTGTTTCGTACACACTAAGATTCGTATGTACATTTGAGAATGCCAGAAGGCGATAAGAGAAAACGATTGAGCTAAAGAGATGGAACAATTAACTGGCCGTAGACAACATTTATTTTATCCGTACAATCATAGCAGTAATAACCCATTTTAATTTAGGATTGTGTCTGAAAACGGAATCTCGAATACAGAAGGCAAACCAGGTGATCACGATCTATTCAGACATTACCCACACTTGATGCAGAACCGGTATCCCAACCAACACAAGGCTCATGTTTTCTATTTCATGCTTTTGCCATGATCAATGAACAGTTTGCTAACAGTTGCCAAATTTGAAAAAGCTGACCGTCATGAATTTCATTCATATTACAGTCTGTTCGACTTGAGAATGGTTTGATGAAGATCAGAGAGAACCGACGCCCAAGCTGCGACGTGTATTGTAGTTACACTTAACTTATTTGGATGATCACAAAAAAAAACTATGATATCTTTTGGCATCAGAAAATTTTCACGATTTTATACGCTTGTAAATGAGAACAGTACAAATCAGCTCTGTATTGTGTCAGTCAGTTGTGTCAGTAGTTGAATCCCATGATACTGCAGTTATCCGAAGATCTGCTGGAAGAGTGATGTTCGTGGGACTGGTGGTAAAGATGAAAATGGATTGAAGATTAAACCAAATATTTCTTTTCCAAACCCCTCTTCAAAGTACCTCTATCTACCGAGTCACAAAGCAGACAGCATGAATCGTCGAGTTGTAATTTTTGACGGAGTGGTAGAGAAACAACGGTAGCATTAGCAGTGAGCATCATTTGTTACCCAGATCCAATTTTTGTTGCATTTAAGAGAAGGAATTCCTGTTTTTGTATGTCAAAAGTTTATGACATGTTACTGCTTAAAACAAACTCATCTTAATTTCCATGTTTTATTATCTCATTCAAGTCGTCCAATAAAGTAGACCTGCCTGGGACCAGCACGTCATTACGTGCAGTCAAAATGGCTGTTGAATTTAATAAAGTGTTTTTGGTATGTTTGTCGTGTTTTGTTTTGGTATGATGCGGGAAGTTGAATTCGTTGCGGCATGTTTAGTTTGTCTGTGGAGATTTAAGAGTTCGTTTTGTTCTTGTAATCCAAACACAAAGAAGACATACAACACGAGTGATTAGGATCTTGATTTACTCTCATCAGCTGCCAACGAAAAACCAGCAAATTTTATACAAACTGCACGTAGAAACAACCGATGATCGAACCGACCACATAGTTTCGACATTTCGCCTGCTTATGTTGTCACCAGATGCACGGTAAGCAGGTTGATTGCTTCAGCGCACTCTGTGTACACAAAACTGGCTAACGTTGTCTGAGTAACGTTGTCTCGCTAATCGATCTATCTTGTGCATTCAAAATCCTGTTGCGCCATTCCAATCCGGTTCGCTGAAGCAGTTGCAATTAATCGGCTCAAACCAGCTCTCTGTGTCCAGAAACAACTGTTCGTGAACCTGACCCTTCCCTGGACTTGATGTCTTATCCTAACTCGCTTATTGATTTTCCACCCCTCAAATCGATTGTTTTAAATAAAGCCCACCCATGTTATTGTAAGTTTGGTACTGATGAGTCAATACGAAATGCTTGCATCTACCAGTTTTCATGTTCCATCTGCTTTGTTCAAACTGTCTCGCTAATCGCTAACAATGTCGAATTGCGAATACTTAACAATATTTTGAACGAAACGACAGAGTCAAATAGGTGACCGCTTGTTGAAATTTGTTTGGCGATCAACGAGATCGAGTTCTTTCAGCTTGTTACAGTAGGGCGCAGCAGATAACCCTTTAGCAATGTGCCCCACCGTACGCTGATACAAGCACCGAACTGTTCTACTTATGTAGAAGTCACTGCAACTGCAACTGAACTGGTTTATTATGTGAAAGACAGACTGATCGGTTGAGTGTGTATCACCGATAGGGAGAGCCGAATACCCTAATGTTCAGCAGTACACGAAGTTGGGCAGCTGGGTAGGTGGATTGCAAATCCGACGTCAATTTGTGGCTTATTTTCTTGGACAGGTGGTTACCACTGAGTTGGAGTTGCAGAAATATATTCGTTCTCTCTGCCACATTTGATTGCTGCTTTTTTCTGTGGACCCACAAAATTTTCCGGATAGCCATTAGGCAACAGCGTCTTCATGACAGACGTTTCTTCTTCCTCTAATCGATCTGCGGTGCAAATCTCTTCGACTGTGTGAAACAATGTTTCACTGAACCTCGTTTATAAGCGGTAGGTGTGAAACCGAGAAATTGTGGACAGTGTACGCTCTATGTTGATTTTCGATAGACACATCATTACAATATACTATACTGACGACCAGTAGTAAGAATATTCAAGAATGACAATTAATTGTTGACCTCCACAGTGGAATTTGAGTGGATGGGGGTCAAATGGTTATAAGATGCATTTATCACATTTTATGATGTTTGTAGACAGACATTTTAGACGTTGTAGAAAGCTTTTTTCTAAACTGGTCTCTATTTATTCTCTTCTCTGTGCAGAATGTTGAATGATGACTGTACATATCAAATGTAGGTATTCTTTCCTTTCTCAATTATTATTGCTTATCCGCTAAGGTTTTATTTCTTGGTATTTCTGATAAGACATCACTTCCATCGATACCCAGTTGTTTTACTGGACTAATTTCCCACTGACTGAGCTTAGAACTGCTGACCATTTGACAAAGTTGAACGCTTTTGTCTGCTGGATAGTTTGGCCAGTTAACTCATTTGCAGGGTGAGAAGACACTTTCAATGTAATTTTCTCAACAGTTCCACACGAGTTCCAATCATTTCGATCATTTTTTCTGCCGGTTTTGGTCACGGAATGTAGTCTCGTTAGTCTGACTGTTTGAATGAGCGTTATTGGAAGTGTTGATTAAGCATTGCTGAGTGGATTATCTTTATTCGTTAAGAGTAATTTAATGGCGGTTCTAGTGGGAATCTTACCAGTAGTTATTCGGTATACATTCATAGGTTTAAACTCTCACTTTTGATAGAGTCCGCCCAACTAAAATCCCCAGAACTACACTTGATCGACTAATGGCTGTCAAACCTAGGTGACCCTGTAGAGGGACTTCAAGCCGAAAGCGTAGACCAGTACTAAAAAGTGAACTAGTATAGTGTTACAGTACAAAACAGCCTATCTGTGAATGCAAAGTTTGCTTGTCGTTAAAATTCGATCCAATAGTGGAAAACTAAAAACCATGACTACTGTGGTTTCCGATCGCTCGTTTGAAAGCATTTCAACGTATTGTCTACTGACGGAACCGTCACCCGTTTACTTGTTCACCCCGCTATCAACAAACTAGTGATAGACGTACTTATATCCTGAGTTTTGAGTTTTGAAAGTTACTCAGTTATCAGTGCACATTAAAGAGTTTGACTCTCATTTTAATATACCTGATTTGTGATGGGTCTGATAATGAGTGATTGTTGGGCGATTTGTCCAAAATACAGGTTCTGTTTTCTTTAGCCTGCCAGGTGCCCATGAACGAAGTGTTGCAGTTGAGTACTTGAATGGTTCACTTGGGGCAAAGTCGCCACACCCGTTGATTGATATCTGATTGCAGGTTGGCTTCTTGGCATATATGATGGATGTGGCTAGAACCGACACCGACAAATAAACCTAACACGGTAACCACCCTACTACGGAAAACGTGAAGCAGCAATCCAGAAATTCTACGTGATATTATAAAAACCGTTGTCCTAGCAATAAGCCAAAAGCATTTGGTTCACTGTAAAAAGAGACTGATTTCTGTTCTGCTGACATAGAAACTATGCCGAGGTGATCGACAGGACGTGAGCGTAAGAAACTCTTGACACTATGTGGAAACTTTTCATTTAGAGATTTGTGATTTACAGACAGATACTCCCAAGAGGCAGATGTCATCGTAGCGAAAAGCTGAAATGAGCAATTTTTTGCTAAAAATGCTGTTATTGACAGGTAAACACGTTGCTCCCTTATTGCAGGCATCTCTTTTTCGGAACTGTCCAAAATATGGTTTATCTGGTCTCACATCGATAATTTCGATCTGAAACGATTATGAGGCGTTATAATGATTAACATTCATGTGGTTGTTAGAGTTAAGGATAGGCCGCTGGTGTACGGTAAGTCATGCTAAAAAGTGTTTCTCAAACACTTACAATTACTGCGTAACACTGATCTACTATCATGCATTCACAGACGTTTATCTCATACCAAGTCGCAAAAACGAAACTAGATATTTCCCACCCACACCAAACTGTCTTTCGTTTCGCTCGATTATTTAGAGTGACATCCTTGAAATTCGCATTGTCAAATCGTTTGTTACACCTTACCTGGCTTCTCATTCCCATAAGTTCTGTTGCTGCTAGCTCACAGAAGCTGTGAATGGCAGTGTTTAATATTCAGTCGTAATTACTGTGTTCAAATCTGAACAGAGCTGATGGAATCTCAGGTCAATTGTCCATAACAATAAGTGATACGTGGCTCCCGCAAATAAACGATAAACATAGACGTCATCGTCAACAGCAAAGACGAAACTCTATTTGCTAGTGAGTTAGAAGATTTTGGTTTATTTAAAGTGAACATCACTTAAAACTGATTGTAGCTGTCGCATTCCCATAGGCTCTTGAGTTAGTCTCTTTCAAAAAGAAGACTTGGTCGATCTATCCTTTTCACTAATATCACAATAATTAGAGCAATAAGGATGAAAAAGCTGTCACGTGCTCGTCACGATGAAGTTATTGTAAAAGAGCATCGTATTGAAATGGATAAGTTAACCAGGATAATCTGCTCGTGGGTTAGCAGTAGGAAACTGCGGCTGATCGCCAACACATTAGTGCGTTGTTATGGTAACGTCAAATCTCGTAAATTTGGCGTTACAATTATAACTGTAGTATTATACAGAGCGATGGGTTTCTCCGATACAACTACCCATAGTATCAGGCGCGTGTTAGCCCATCAGGGAACAGTTCGACTGACGTGTGTGTAGGGAGTATGGAAAGCAAATCTAAAACGAGAAACGAAACAGACGTGTACACCCACGTATTTTACTAAGTGGTTGAAAAAGGTAGGACGGCAGCATTAGCGGATAAAATGGGTCAATAGGCGGGCGACTTGGGGGTGATACATTGTGGTTTGTGATTATGGCTTGAGCAGAGTAATGCGTAGTTCTGTAGCGATAAGGGACATGCCTATGGTACATGGAACTCGCTTGTTTAATGCCATTTGTTTAAATCTATCAACTGCTACGCTAGAAAGGTGAGGAATTGGGCTAATTAACTCGGTTTCATGTGTATATACGGTTTGTGGTAAAACACTACTGCCTACTTCACATTGTATACCGTGAATCTTGTCAACTTTGTGCCTTGTCAAGGTATTGAAAGATAATAAGATCAGATACGTGGACCAAAAAAACCCGGTCTTAAACCTAGAAGTGGTTATCTTTCTCATATCAGAATTATTCCAAATGCTATACCAGTAGAGCTGCAGTTAAAATCATTTAATCGGATTTTGCATGGAGGATGGGTCCTTGTATACTCCGGATCAGCAACATAGAGCAAGGATGAGCAAATCAAACTTATTGATTGTCAGTCTCATAACTGAGAACGTGACTAGCAGTTGGATAATTAATCACGAACCAAAACTGTCTGAAGCATAAAGCAACAATTGGCGATGTTACCATCAGTTCGCAGAATTTTTTCACTTAATTGATGGTTTCAGCTTCAGCCTAGTCATTGTGGTATTCAATGTATAGGTGTACTTAGGGATTAACACCCTCTGTTTAGTGACATCCCAAGAACAAATTGTTACCAGCCATTTTGTGAAATCATACGAGTCTCCTCTTCGGAAAGGAAGGGGGAGCGACGGTTGTGTGGGTTGGAAAAAATGATCGCCTCGAGACTTAACTGAACATACTATTTTATTCATTCGTACCATTGATATCTGAGCTGATTTCGGTGACTTGTATGCCTTAAGTTGGAGGAGTCAGGTGTACTGCGCTAAATGGGCAGTGTGCGATGGTTTTCTTGGAGTTTTGATCGGTTTATCGTTTCCAGAAAATTTCAGTGTCAGTGATACACACTGAAAATCCTTGCACCTCGCGACCGGATCCTGTAATCGGATTATCTGAGCATTAGCACTGAACTTAAATCACGGAGATATACTGATGAGTGTTTTCCAGTGTATTACTGGTGTGAACCAAGCAAAATCGACCATGAGTAGTTTAGCCAGAGATTGATACATCCTCTTTTCTGCCTCTGCTCAATAGACGCAGATAGCAGACTGGTCGGTGCTACGCTGTTCAGTAGTTAGAAAACTGCTGCTGATTTGTGACTATATTTACAAAACTTATTAGTACCATAAAACAAGGCTTGATTTTTACCTCCGCCATATACTGCTCACTAAACATGAGACGGTATCCTGTTGCACAAACTCAACGGTAAATTCGAGATCCGAGTCTGCATGAAGTAATCCCCATAACGTTTACCTCGTAAATTTACCGGTAATGGTAGCACTCAATGACGTTCATTTGCCAAACCAACCGAGTCATTTAATCGCCAAAAGAAGAAAACAAATGGCAAATAAACACGTTCAGGTCATTTGAGTCAAAACAAGCCGACTGTTAGTTGGTAGTCTACGGAGGGATGGTAGCAATCTTTTTTATTGCAATGTCTTTTTCAAATACCATTACACAAAAGTTGGTCCTTGTGTAGGTAATGTTAAATGTCCTGACAGCGTTGACTTCGTAATCTTCAATCAGGTGTTATGCACCAAATAAACAATGGTCAGTCTTGTGTCCATTTGTGTAGCTTAAGCGAACACAGACACCAGTTGGCTATGCTGATTTCATGCATGCGTCGATATATACGAGATTCACAGCTTCGTGCAGAATGTGGATTCCATTTCCCAAATTACTACGGTGAAAAGGCAGGCATTATGACGAAAAAATTCAGGAATAGAGAATGACTACTTCCAGTAGTCACTTCATTATAACAAATAGTGCAAGAGATGTATTTAGCACTTAGCTTAGTAAAACATGTCGCCAGTCATTGTGAGAGTATGATGTACCAAAAGCCATTTGTCTTTCAGTATGACTTATGGAAGACCGTATGCTTCATTAAGAAGACATAAAACGATGTTCACTTGTGGTTAGGTACTTGCAACGCCAAAAAATGAGCCGTATTTGGCTACCGTAAACCATGCACTTAAACAGTTCGGTTTCCATATGCACGCACTGATGCACCCATCGCGCCGTAAGCTGTTGTGGTGGGTAACTGAGGTCACATGGAACACTGACTTTCGATCGTCGTGGTATCATGATACGAAGATTTCCCCCATAAGCGTGTGAAACCCATGATACGGCAACTAAGAGTGGGGTATATCACAACCATGACATTACTTAGATAACCAAAAGTAGCCGAAAAGCGTTCTTCCACCGTGTGCTTTGAATAATTATGGCAGTTGCCACAACCCATTTTTCATAGTTAAGTGAGCCCTAACTCTTTATGAGCAGCACCCAACTTCGTTTGTTATCTGAACCATTCTGCTACTCTCACGTAGTGGTCAGGTTCAGATGACTCTGGTGACTAGAACTTCGGTCCTCCCAGGTGAAGTCTTGTCAGGCAATCCAAAATAGAGCAGTCAGACAAAAAGCAGATACACCCATAGAGTTGTATATCGCACTACTGACTGCGTAGGAGTGCTTAGATAATGCGACACGATCCTATGAGCGTACAGCAGAACTATTTTTATAGTTGCACCATTGCTGTCTTACGAATCAGGACAAAGAGGGTTGGAAAAGATACCCTGGAACAAAGAGCACTCCAGCCGTCCAACGGCTGGCAGTGGCCACCGGCGTCCTATTCAGTACGGCCGAAAAAATCCAACAAAATCCCTAACTCTGGTGTGATTCCGAATACATCGACTACACACAGCAGTGCTCAAAATAACACCATTGTCTTATTCAGTGCGTCCGTGGGCTAGGTAAGCCCTTCACTGCCAAGTGAGTTAGACTCTTGAGACGTTGGCTCCGGGTAGGGTCCTCCAGAATAACTCGTTTTTCTGTTACCTTCCAGGTCAGACTTGTGAATCAGAAAGCCGAAGTAGACCTCTCTTAAGTCAATCCTATTCAGCATCATAAACGACTGGGAATTATCAGATGTTGTCGTTCTCCCGACAATGACATTATTCAATCATTAAGTCTATTTCTTTCTATCTTGTCCTTCGGGTTTTTGCCTTCCATGTGTCCTCGGGCGGTAAGTTTTTCTGAGGCCAGAATAAGTGGTGAACATTAGCGCTTCCAATGTTCGCATTATCCATCAAACATGTTAGTTAGCTGCTCTGGTGAGTGCTGTTCCAAGTCTGGAGCTTGTGTACTGAGTGTCGGAAACTCCAGTCTACGATTCTAGCACCAATATCCACTTGAGTTCATTTTTAGATAACTTTTGATCCAAGCGATCCTCCCTCACGATCTCTGGTAAAGCCGAAGTTGTATCTTGTGGTCAGTATGAGGGTGAGAATCGTACTGAGTTTCAGAGCATAACAATGTCTACTCGACTGAATCTCAGTCGCTTATGCGCTGTCAAACTTGATAAGCTGGTCAAAGTCTTTCAAAGCTAATAAGCAGAGTGTTGTAGATTCATCACTTCGGCTTATGCTTCAACGGAAATCTGTTCAAATGTTATCAGATGCGTTCTGTGACGCCCTCATCAGCCTTTCGAAGCAGACTAAACACTTAGACATCATCATACTAGCGGGAGACTTTAATACTCACCTTGATCATCCTTCCTCAGAAGGGAAGCGGCTGGAAGGTACGTTTGGGGTCCTGGCACAACGCATTGACAGTAGCGAAAAAGTGTTGTACCTGTGTGCACCTGGCGGTCTGAATATTTCGAGCATCACACTTTAACACGGGAAGAGATATGGTGTTACATGGAGACCTCCCTATTCCCCACATGCATGAACACAACTCAGTCACATTGCAGCCAGTTACAGGTGGTACTACTTAACTGAATGCTGCTGAAAATTTTGGAGCAAACATCGGAACTCAAATCATGCAGCTGTGCGTGACCGTTCTGTTTCGTCACTTGCCCAGAGTTCATAAACTCGTAACTGTAAGATACTCAACTGGCATTCTAGCGTGGAGGGTGTAAAGAACGCTCACCAGAAAGCATCAGTGAACAAATTGCCCAGTTTAAGTTAGGTGAGGGAATCTAACGAACAATGGAAACAAATCGCAACAGCTGTGAAAACCCGCTATGAGAAAATGTGTTCCAAAGGAGTTGTCCATTTGCAACAGAACGGGATTTTTGTCACTTTGATAAACTTAGTTCTGAATACGATGGCGATCTTCGAAAACTTAAAAGCAGGGTGACCAGAAATTTGTGCAAAGTTCGTAAGCAACAACTGGTCAAACGATCGAAGGAGATGGAAAAAGTCTTTTTGTCTAGGATTAGCAGAGGAGGATTTTCCTTGATCCGTAGTTGTACTAGCCGTCGTGTTGGTTTAGAACTATGGGTGAAAATTTGGCTCCCTGATCACCAGTCAACCGTACCGAATCGCCAGGTGAGCTGAACACTTTGATAAACAGTTCAGCTGGTTTCAACCACACCTGGTGGATGATAGGAGCCGAATGGTCAGTTATTGCGTTCCAGACGGCCTACCGTTGACACTAGAAGTGGCCCTGGAGCTTACATTACCTGGATGTACAAAGGCTCCTGGACCAGATCTTCCTTCTCTTCTTTTCAAGGATGGTAGGAACATAATGGCATCAAAACTGACAAAACTCTTCCGTACGATTTGGGGAACTGAAGAGAAACCTCGTGCTTGGTGCTTATTAACAGTAATTTCCGTTTGCAAACAGGAAGCCCAAAGTCTACGTAACGATCACAGAGGCATTGGTCTAGTGTCTACTGCGTACAACTTACTCACCAATCTTATTTTGCTTTGACTCACTAAGCCCAGAGAATGTCAGACACATGAGGAGCAGGCATGAATCCGGTCCGGTCGTCGGTGCGTTGATCACATTTTACCCTGCGACGGACCTTGGAGAATAGATGCTCTTACAGACAGCTGTCGGTCGTGGAATTTTCAAATCTAAAGGCTGCTTTCCACTCGGTCGGACGTAACGTTTTTTGGAGCCGTCTTTTTCTTAAGGTAGTATCACGAAAACACATAATTCTGTTGAGATCACTTCGCGAGCAGAGTGACAGTTGATGGACAGCTGTCCCGCTCGTTCACCACTTCTAGTGATACTCGTCAAGGTTTACGATTTCCCTTTACATGTCCAAGTTTGCCATGACCGATATTCTGGAAAGCGTGCTAGAGAAGTTCAGTTAGCTTGGTGTTGAGTTTTTTCCTGGCACCCGGTTGACCAACATGGAGAATGCGGATTACATTGTCATACTTAGCCCATCTGCTGAAGACATGCAGACCATGTTGGACAAGGTGATTGACCGGGCTGGTTTGTATGCAACGTGCCTCAAACCTTCGAAGTGAAATGTACTCCAGCATGATCGGGGCATTCCCACCCGTATTTTCTTTGTTTGCAGACAAGCCACTTAAGACTGTGGACACTTTCATGTACTTGAGTAGCACTATCTTGTCAGCTTGTACTATTGCTGATGAGATATCAGCGAGGATAGGAAATGCATGAGTTGCCATTTCCATCCTGCATCATCTGTGGCGTCGAAAGGACGTTCGGTTGTCGCTGAAAGGAAAGACATAAAATGCTTGCGTATGTTCTGTTTTGCTCTACGGTTCGGAAACTTGACCTATTCTCAACGAAGGTGTCAACCGATTTGACCATCATTGTCTCCGCCACTTAGTCCATATTAAGTGGACTGATCGTATGAGCAACATGACAGTTCGTCGACGTTTATTCGGGCACACTCGTGGTTCGGTATCAATTGGTCAACTTATTGAGTTGTACAGTCTGTGATGGTCGAGTCATGTACCCCTCAGGTTAGCTGGGTGATTACCGTAGAGAGCTTTATAAAATGATACTACCAACAGTTGGATGAAACCGCGTGGTCGTCCAGCAACAAATTCGTCATGAAATATAAAAAACCCAACTGCTCCATTGATCAGTGTGTAAGTGTCACCTGTGTGGATGCTGTCTTCATGATCACTTAAACCATTGAATGGAAACACCATCAGAGAAGGCGGTGAGCTGGAATCAGTGGCGTACATGCACTCATATCAAATCTAGTCATTTCACTTGGAGTTATTAGAAACATCATCATTATTAATATTCTCAAAAACGCTAAACACTTCATCAAGTTTACTTCTTCTAGGATACTCAGTGTCGTTGTTGAAGTAAACAGCAGCAGGGGCCACAGCACCTGATTATGGTGATGAATATGATTGTACCATCTCACAGATGTCTCAATCGCGCCTACCACGCATGTCATGTCCTGTCCCTTTTCCATCCCCGTTCACTTGGCGTAACACACAGAAGTATATGTACGGGTGCATGAAACACTAATAAACTCAGATCAAAACGTCATATGGCGTACCTGCCAATAAATATGAGGTTTGTAACTATATTTTTAATCACACCTGTTGATGGTGAGTAATTACCCTTGTACACTTCATTGAAGCGAACGCAATTAGGTAGACTTTCTTGCATGATACGTTTCGATTGTGTGTTGTGACCGTAGCAAGGGATGCAGAATATCTACCGCATCATTACCTCGAAATACGTGCAAAAACTGATTTTTAAAAACGCTCCTAATTAAAAGCTGGACAGGTTGGTTTACAACAGTCAGCCCGCGTGAATCGGAAAACTGTTTACAGCTTCTAAATTCATAAATTATCAAGAAGCATCAGCATGGCTCAAACTGAGCAATCACCCCTAAAAAGAGCTATGTCCTTGCTCATCGTTCAATCATGTGACTGTTGCTGAGTGGCAATGTTTCTTCATTTAACTGATTCTCATTCAACCTCCACACGTTTTTCAAGGCCTGCTGATTGAACAACATAACCCGAGTACTATATCTGGCTGTACAATAAAATGTGAAACAACAAATGAGAAGTTGTCCTCAAAGTGTCAGTGTTTCTTGTCTCGTGCACATTGAGTCGACACACTGTCGTGAGTAACTGCCATTATTCATCATTACAAAAGTGAAACAGACTATGCACTTAAAGTCATCATTGGGAAAGTCTATAAGCAAGATGTTTGCACATGCATTGGTTTCCATCCAGAACAACTTTTCATATAGTGAAGATTTACATAAAACGGTTCCTATTGAAAAGGACTGTCGTATATTTCATGCAACAAGTAGTTGGCTTACCTGTGCGCATAGCCCGGCAAAATCACGTGCCGAGGTGCAGACTCGGGATTTCTCGGGAAACACTGACCGCACTTGAAAGTCAAATGAGGCGTGCTGAATCCACCACTGGTAATCAAAGGTAAACTATGTCCGTCCACACTAACGGTATGTAAACAACCCATAACATACAAGTCCACGTTAAAAACGGTGCTTGTGGAACTGGTAGTCGAGCGGATAAGAGTATTGGCTTGTAACGCAAAACGGTGCCGGCCCGAACCCCCCCGCCCTTTTCAGAATACCTCTTTCTGAAGAGTTTATAAAAAGGACAAAATCAGCAGTGGAGTGTCAAATTGAGAAGGAGCACTAAGAATTACAAAACGACACTGACTAGTTTGTCGATATCTCTCTGCAATCTGTTTGCCTCAAGGAATTGGGTGCTGTGCACTACTCTGTTTTCATTGTATCAATTTGTTGGTCGCGGTAAGAGATGTCGCCTTAATATGGGCATACATTCACGCACACAGGTGGACCCATCGTACTCTCGTTAACAGTTACGTCGTCAAATGACTTAGGAAATCAACCAACAAACGTTTCCGCTTTTGGGAAAATTTTCTTTGAGTATATTAGGAAATAAGAACGAAGAAACTGTCAAATATATGGCAGAACCCTTCGAAATAACTAAACGACTCTTATTCGTTGTCCAGTGGGAAAGTGAAATACTTGGTCAAATAAGTTGTTCAACTCATGTCGAATTTGCTGTCAAAAGTTAGGCGGGACCGTATAATGGCGATTTCTTTCTACAAGAGAAAGTACTTCTGTTTCTGACAAGCTTTGTTAACATGCTGCTTTCAGGCAGGCGAAGTTTTCGCAACGTAGGTTTTGAATTGGCAACCAATGGCTGCAATTCATTTGCATCAAATAAAGCTTGTTTATGACCACTGTTTGGTGCTTTGACATGCTCACGAAAATGTGCAGTCAGTTCGACTGTACTATGGCTCAGCTGAAGAAATCCTCCACACTCGCGTCTAGCAGTCTGGAGACTAAATTTTTGTGACTTGTCGCATTCCACCAAATGGTTGTACAGTTACCTCCGATTACTTAATAGCAGTGACTAGGAGGTAACCTGATTGTCAAATTATAGATACCACACTCCCACCCCACCAATGTCGGACATTTTCCCAATTCACACTAGGAAAGAGAACTACAACACTACCAGATCTGACCTCTAAATGGCAGCGAAAGTGAAGTTACAGAATTTCTAATAATGGTACTCTAAACTCAGATCCTCTAAATTTTTCATGCTAATCAGTACCCATAGAAATTCACAGCTAGCAAGACGTAACGGTCATACCCGTGGAAATGTAAAGATTCCGTCGGACGAACAGTTGCTTGTATGAACCTGCATCACAACGACAAGGTTTTAAATATGACATAAATGTATATATATATATACTTAGTGTAAAAGTGTGTTCATCAGTCAGGAACTGGATCGGATGGCAGCCAAATCTCAGTCTGTTCAGGTTTATCAAGCGCATCGCCTAAACCGTATTGTACTCGTTCAGAGTGGTCGCTCTATTAGAGACAGGAGCTAACTGATTAAGACTTCCACAGGAGGAACAAAGCAACTAACTGTTTCTTTAGGCGTTTCGGTGAGCGTCGCATACGTAATCTTTGAAGAATGATGATCATGCACTTGATAAACATTTTTCACTCCTCCCTCAAACGGTACCTTTGTTCGCTAAATTGACACTTGGACGTTAACGGTTCCCAAGTCGATGTAATCGTCCACATGGTAGAAGTCGCCACATGGTATTGTGAAGTGGCCTGCATTATTCGTTCAACTTTTGAAACGGATTTCATGACCCCCATGTGTGTCCACAGTTTGTGATTATATTTTATGAGTCAATTTTTTACGTTTTGTACACACCGTTTGTCAACTTCACCTGTACCCTTGTTTTAAAGCATCAGTATCAATTTTTTATCTGACTGGTTGCAACAACAAAAGGGAATTTCCATGCACTGTATGTGTCTTCTCAATTTGGGTGGATTTTTGGCTGATGAATCGATTGCATGATGAAATTTTGTGGCTCCGTATATGTGCTGACCTGTCAAAGTCCAAGGTTTGCCACTTTACGCCACGTATGGAATTCGTTATTCGATGTCATCCGAACCTACTCTGTTGCGTTGTTCTTTGTTTGTGTAGTGATCTACTCAATTCAATGGCCCTCGCATTGTCCGTGAGTTATTCTATTTTTATCGACAGGACTTCCGTTGTATTTGTACGCATACCCTTTGCACCCGTTCGTTACCGTCACAGCTCTTCGGTGGTCACTTTTATCATTCACTTCATTAAACCATTACATGTTCATCGATCGTCAATTTTTATGATGTTCGTTGGTCAGCACAAGTAGTCAGTCGTGTTGAGCCAAATACCCAAATGCATGTCGCAAGTATGGAATAAAAAGTGTTGACCATATGTATGACCATTATCCATCAGGAGTCACGCGAACGATGTGTCTTCAGAGGATCACAGTAACGACAGATTTTAATGATATACGTACAGGAGTTACACCGAATATATAAAGGTGAATCACTGAATTTTTGAAAGAAAAACATGGTCACACTGTTAACAAGACACTGGCTCTCAGCAAACGGTTGTTTCGCTACATAACATGATGTCCCGAATTCCTGATCGGTAACAATCCTGTTAACTACACGTTTAGGCTTTAACTGATAAAAACTGATCACGAACTTCTTAGATAAAACGGATCGAGTTGTTTGATGCCACTTCTGGCGAGCAGTTACCAGGATAACTATAGTTTGAAGTACGCAATGAACATGAGTCTTTCAAAATATTATTGCAGTTGAGACGGAATTCAGTTCAGTCTAACGACACATGGGTTGTGGAAAATTTAAGTGTAAGGACTGGCTAACATGTGTTATGAGTATAGCGGGTAAGAGATTATTGACAAATGCGTTTTGGCACTGAGCTTTTACCAGGAACTAGTTGGGTTCAAGTGTGAAAAAGACCAGTGGTACGTCCGCTGACTGTTACGATACGTTTTTGACGAACTGAACAAGTTTAGGACCGTGTCGATTAGTCACACAACCTCGAGTGCGTACGGAGAATGGGATAGACATCAATGACAGGATTATCAAGTTATTGAGGTGTAATGAACTTCCAGACTTCTTCCTAGTCTCGTCAACTTACTTCAAAGATAGTGATAAATGGAAGAAACAGATTTCTGCCTTGACCAAGGGTATAATGAAAAAGTCCAGCAGACTGCCAGCAGATGTGTTCTGATCGGAAAGCTACGGGTAATTCAGCTACGTATATCATTCTCACTTGGGTTGCTTCGTACATAAAAGGTAGCCCCATAACAGATAGTGTATTACCAGGGAACTGCGTGTATACCAGAATGACGGTAGTAGTGGTCTCGGAATTTCTCCACTAAAGACGGCGTTCGTCAGTGCCACAGTTGGAGCATCGAAACGTTTCGATGGTTTCCAAAGAGAGTTTACAATCGCTTACAAGAACCGTAGACAAATAGCACAAAACAAGTGTCCTGAGCTTTCCTACAAAGACAGACCTCGGGAAGTGACTCAACCCAGAGCCCCATCGACTTAGCAGTAGACTCAAACTAAAAGCATACGTTTGGCTAACCAGTCAAAATGACCGATGTATTCGTATGTGGTATACACAATTTCGAAGAGCAATTACAAACTGCAAGTCACAAAACGGAATTTGGAACACTGTTAAAGAGAACCTTATAATAAATAAATCCACCAAGAATGAAATTGCTCCAAAAGGTCTTTGAACGTGAATTGAAAGCACAAGTCCAAGAATGCTCAAATGGGTCATCTAGATGTCCAGGTGTTAACAGGGAAAATTGCTTCAGAACGAGCCATTTTTGTCCAAATAGACCTAGTTGTCACATACCATAAAGACTGCTGACAATCAAAAGTGCTAACGCACTGTCATGGTCATTAACTCAACCAACTAGGATAAAATACATAGATCACACTGTGAACCGAAATAGGTGGAGAAATGGGCAACTTATTGGAAAGTGGGGAACGGTCGAACGCAGCGTGTAAAATCCTTGTGTACATAGAATGCCCGTACTGAGGTAGTAAGGATGCGATGAAACTACAAATATCAAGAGTAGAGAGCTTAAACCATGTGCTTCTTAGAAAGCGTGCTAGGGAAATTCCGAAAACACGTATTTTTCTACGGCGTTGGTTCTATTCGTCTAGGGGTTATCTGACCAGTTAGGAGAGTTGAAAGGCATTTCCTGACTCCATCGTCATTCGCACTACAATGACTTATTGTAAGGACGCCGAATTACAATAAAGTCCAGCCAAAATGGCTAGATACTTCAAAGTGGTGACACCTACATCCATCGAAACAAAACTGTAGGCACATTCAAATCGTAACACCATAATGGTCTACGTGGAAACCGAATCCTAAATCCGCAGAATATTTTCGGGATCACGTACGCAATTGCAGACTCTTTAACATCTGAGATCAGTGCTTTCGAGGGTATAATGACCGAACAAACAAGAATGCCCTTTTAACGGAAACTATCAACCAGTCGAGACCCCGAAAGGTAACAAATTCATGCTATAAGCTTCATGGTCAGCAGCCTCCAGTACGGTGGCGATCAACTGTATCTGTCACTTTCCTTACTGGTTCGATCAAGCATTGCAAGTGGAAAGAAGTTTACCCCTCATTCATCCGCGGCAGATCAGATGAAACATGAGAAACTACCCGCAGATTTGGTGCATAAGTGATGAGCCAAGAGACTAAAGCTGTAGTACTGAAACCGGTCAATTGCAGTGTTAACAAGGATAGCCGGTGTCAAAACCGTTCAACCGTCCACAAACAGTCAGATCTGTGAGACAAACAAGAAGCTGAATAGAAAGTCTAGGCGAATATGAGAACCGGGATTAAATGACTGTGATATTCAGACTGAAACAGGTTGAATACTCCACTTTTCAACAAAAATCTAAATACTAAAACTCAGATCAATTCGGTGAAGATGAACTATTCCACTAAAACTACAAGATCGTACCAACTGTATCTATAAGACAGACTCCATATGATGTCTGATTGATTACGCTAGTTAAACGTCCATGGTTAAACGTACCATGAGATGAGAAAAACCTACAACGTCACTTAGCCAGTGTTCCGGGCATCAGTTTCCAGTCTTAAGCTGATCGGATCCGGCCAGAAACTCCTGCAATTCACATACGCTATTTGTAGTGATCACATTGAGGATACCAACTGTTCGTCTGTAGATAACGCTAACAACGCATCTGAGTAAAAGTTGCAATGCAGTACGGAATAGGACCCGACGAGAAGAACAGACTATACAACAGAGAATCACGTCCAACCGACTGCATGAGTGACCACGCGGACAAACACATAAGCCGAGGGAGCAATGTCAGAAAGTGATCGCTAAGTTCACTGTTAGTTGGTAATCAATTCAGCAAGCTTTTTAACAAAATAAGGTAGCAGATGAAAAACCGCTTGGAGATAATAAGCGTGCGAACAGTATGAAAAATCCACCAACTTTGTTGGAGAAAGCAGAAAGCGATCTTGAGAACGTGTTGTCGCATTGTGGTGATTAATCTCTTTTGTGAGACCCGCTTGATCAGTTCACTGACGCGATTGACAAGGCGGCTACTGAAATTATGTGGCAACCTATGTTCTATTCTACAGCCAGCGTACCTCAGAAGTTTCCGATGGACACTATACTCGACGAACACGTTGGTTATATAGGATAGTGAGGATTCTGTTTCAGCCTGAAGCCTGTCACAAATAGTGAGCCAATGATTCGGTGTCGCAGTGTGAATGTGCACGCCGAAAATTGGGATGATTTGTGCAGAATCAGTTCAAAGGTGAGAGGTCTTTTTCTGTCGCAACCTTAAGAAACCACCGGTCATCTCTTAGGGCTCAGCTTCAAGGGTCCGTACGAAATCTCCACGCCCCCAAACCATCTGATAAGTGAGTATATAGGCAGCCTTAGCGATCTCAACTAGAAGAATTATCGTCCAAATTCTCCAGAGCTGTATAGTTGAATGGCCGGAGAACTGGTTCACCCCGATTATGTCGGATTGTAAGTTGCTGAGCCAAATACTAGTAACCACGTTGTCCCTCTGCAGAATTCAAGTCTGATCGTGCAAGCGAATGTGGTTAATACTCAGCTGAGGTGCAATCGGGATCCCGAGTACTGAAGCATGCGATCACTTCCCACTGAATTTGTCACTATGGTGGACCTGTTTCGTACAGTCAATGGTTTGCGGTTCATCGTATATTACATGGTACTGATTTACTTCCTAGAACGTTGTTATTTTTGGGAAGGTTGAGATTGGTCCAAAGCCGACAATTAAATCAGAACCCATTTTGATTTAGTGTGTTTAATTATGTGGTCTACACAATCAAACGACCGAATACGGTACTTGCATACTAGCGTAATAACAAATACATATTATACACATGTTCTGGATTGAGTAGGTGGGTAAATGACTGAAGGAACAGAGCGCACCAAACAAAATCTACACCAGATTAAGAGGAATCTATGCATGCCACCAAATTTGAAGAACAAAACTAAGGAGACAGGAAAAAAACAAAGACAAAACACGATCTAGAAAGCAAGAAAAGAGGATAACCGGACATAGAAACAGGACGGAACACATCTTGGTTGAGCAGTAGTGCAAAACCGAGGGGAAAACGGGCATCCCGATTGACTGAATTAAAAATGTGTATATACACGTATGCGTTGCCAAGACTGCGCGAGGAAAGGATGGCAGTTTAGACCATGGAGCACATACATGCATAGTGACGTATCATGAATGAACAGGGACGCATAGAAAAACTGTACACTCAGGTGGGAGCGAGACAATACAGTTACTTCAGGTCATGTAAACAAACATGTTTTTATCGACATCATCTCGCTGCACGTATTGGCCGTCAATCAAACCCTCGAGCACTTCCTTGATCAGGCGTTTGGAAGGGACGAACTGGAAGCGAAGCAACTCGACCAGTTCGTTGTATAACTCGTTGAAGGATAGGCGTTTGCGAGCCTTCAGAATTTTCACAATGCCTTCCTCTGCTCGTAGATGACGTAATTTAACAATCGCCATTGTTTCATCCTCATTGGTCGCCTCTTGGGTCAGTTGCAATCGTCCGATCAGATTGAGACGACGTCGAGCTTGTGATTTACCGGATTTACTGACAAAAAAACGACTAAAAGTTTAGGCGGAGGACGCGCAAAGTCTACGTTTAAAAAGCTTGCGGTTCAATTAATTAGTGTTAAACGACAGACCACACCTATCTACGTGAAGGATTACAATTCGAAGCTCAGTTCTGTCCTCTTTATGAAACACAAATAAATGTGTAGTGGAGTGTCGATTTCCGAATGTGTTTCGGTTATTTCTTGCTGACGTTTGATCTACGACGAAGTCAGTTGCTTCACTTTTATATGAAATCAAAGAAGAGGC
Source organism: Paragonimus westermani (assembly GCA_008508345.1). NCBI lineage: Eukaryota > Metazoa > Platyhelminthes > Trematoda > Plagiorchiida > Troglotrematidae > Paragonimus > Paragonimus westermani. Next base: position 264,159 of record QNGE01000283.1, on the reverse strand, counting down.
ATATGCCTGCAGTGAAGATACGTCTAGCCGGTTTGCCTGCGTTCCTATATGGCGAGAGTTGACAACCTGAAGACATTTAACAGCGATGAAAGTATCTACTGTTGAGTCACTCATGTATGAAGCTTGGTCATAAACGTGTGCCGGCTTTACAAAGAGGATAGCGGTGTTACTATCACTCAGTGTCGAGAGAAAAGCCTAATTAAATTCTCATTGGACAGTGACGAAAACCTAATGCGCTTCAGAAGTACCAGTCATATGCAATTAGATTTTGAGCACTAGGCAACAGGACGATCTCGGATGAGGCTTCAACTCAGCTATAAACTCGTAACTGGGTGACTGGTACTCCTTCTTTTCCTAGACGATTGCAAAACTTACATACTTGTCATAACGACAGAAGAATTATTGATTTGCGCCACCAATTACCTTTACGAAGCACGGATCGCTGAGGACAAATGAAAAATCAACAGACGGAACTGAACCACAGAACAATCGATACGCGTAAGGTTTCCAGGCGCGACGCTAATTATCGACAAACTGACAAATTACTGATGAGTAGTCGGGGATTTGGTTTATTTTCAAGTTGACCATCACTCACATTTGATCGCAGCGTTCGCATTCAGATAGACTTTCCAGCCAGCCTCTTTCGAAAAGAAGCACTAGACTCGAGTTTCGCTCTCATTAGAGCTCGTCAG
>QNGE01000283.1:241215-260196 GCA_008508345.1 Paragonimus westermani | reverse complement strand
CTTCTTTTCGAAAGAGGCTGGCTGGAAAGTCCATCTGAATGCGAAGGCGTTTCTTGTAGTATGAGAAAGGTGTTGTACAGAAGGGAAGGATGTTATGGTGAGATAGAAAATCCTGTCCTGTAGTGAGCGAGACCGATACTGAGAATGCCCTAAAAAGGATAGGACACATCGACCAACAGACATCAAACAGGACATACAGTGAGTGAAAATTGATCAACCAACAACACTGCGATCTAAGAAGTGTTTGAACGAGAAAGTGTGCACTGGGTTTACGCAAGTAGGTACGCCAGTTCTCGAACCTTGTTATCATGACCTGTTGAATATGGGCGAGGTGTGGAAATCCTCTGAACAAGAGCCGACACTTAACAGGGGCCAAATCGGCTAGGTTCCGTCAAATACAGTACACTAGATGTAATAAAGCATAGACCAATGAGCAACATGAAGTACAAGGATCGGGTCATGCTACAACAGCACCGTTAAGTTTTGTGTGTTTGGAACGTAATGATCCAATGTCGTTTTGGTCTGATCGCAAACGAACGGTGTAACCATGGGCTCCAACAAGCAAGCCAGTAATTGCCCCTGAAGCGCCAGTGTCTCTTGAATCTATGTCAGACACCAGCAGCTTGGTTACCACTATCAGCCTAACCCAGACGGTGCGAACAGCGTACGGCGCCGCGAGTCATGGATTGATAAAACTGTCCGGTTCTCCGAACTGTAGGCAGACGGAATCACATGCTCATTGTCCAGCGGTGTTTCGAGCGTATTCGATATGCCGAAGAAACAGCGGCATCCGAAAACGAACAGTTTTAGAGCACCTTCCACGTGAACAGGCAAAGTTTCGCAGCCATGAACATGCGTACAGAGGTTTTGTGCAGTTCGTTCGTCAATCGAGGAGTGACAGCACACCGGAGTTACAAGTGACAAAGGTTAACAAATAACCCAAAAAGTGACATTATACCATGCGTTAGTTTAGTATGCAGGACCAAAAATCAACCAACGTTACGGTCAATGACTAGTTCATTCCACATAGAGAAGGGAATGGCGATTGAACTTCAGGTCTAAATAGATAATCCACAAAGAATTCGATACAAGTCAAAGGAATTTGCCAAAGAACCACTTGAAAATGGTTAGAAGGATCCAATGCGATAAACACTTGAACTCATAACCTCAATCCCTCGGACTAAATAGGGCAGTATCCAAAAAAAAAGAATTATCATCGTAAACATCAACGATTAGCAACCGTAGGGGATAGGTGAAGATTGACAGAAATCCAAACCGACAAAATCTACAAGGAACAAAAATAAACGTAAACAGCTCGTTCCGTTGAATGATCAGATGCGTGAAGTTTTCAACATGCAGATCGGTCAGCAGAAGACATAGAAAGTGCAGGGGAACGGTAAACCAACAGGAACTAAATAAATTACCCAAACGGTACGTCGGAGTTCGCTGTCTTGCATACTTGTGGCCGTTATCAGACTATCCAGATTGAGTCTCTGGTCAAAGCGTTGATTCCATGCATACAATATCACCAATTGATGAGCAGTCAATTCCAATTCAAATCGACCGCGATCGCTTGTGAACAACACTACGCCATGTGAGAGATGGTGCTGCCAGATCAAATTGCGACCTTGATGTTTTTTGTGGTAGAAATCTTCAATCTGACAAGTAGAATATGGCAAACGAATAACAGAAGAGTGATCGATAAAAAGAAACCTGACAGCGACAAACTTCTGCCAACAAGATCAGAAAGAAAGAAACGCGTTGAAACCTGCTGCAAAATAAGCGACCTATAATTGAGAAAACGCGTCCAATTGCAAAGAACGCGTGAGAGGAACGGAGACACGGAAGCACGGCGCTAGTAACCGTGTTGTGTAGTATACTGAAGTGAACCGTCAAACGGAAGTATTTCACCAGACGGTATGCAAATGAAACGGGTCCTGGAATGGAAATAATGGTCACAATAAGTAAGAATTAAAGCAAGACATCCTGTCTTCGGACGATAAGCGATCGGGCCAGTGGAGAAACGCCTATAGGCCCGTGCGCACGAGCTCACGTTAAATTCAAATGGAAAAACCTGCACACATGCACTTCACATTCCGTATCGAGGCTTGTATGAAGATTCCAATCTTCACCAACATGTATTTGAGTCATCATTTTTGTGCAAACAAACTAACATCATACAGTTGATTCTTCACAGAATTTTTGTTATTCGTCATGCATTCGGATAAGAAACACATACAAGTAAATTCCATTACATGAGATCACTTGATTGATCATGAGAAGCGGTTTAAAACGTACAAATATCGTAATGATTTTTCAATGTTTATAAAATGTTTTCTGTCGACAAACGGATGACATACGATTGGTTTTTGACAGTCGTAGTGCACTGTTTCTAACACAGAAGTATCCAAACTAATTTAACAAAGTATGACCACTTTAATAAAACAGACAAAACAAATTATGTATAGTCAAAGATTAAAACGCGTGAACAGATGAAGATGATTTCAGTCTTCAATTATTAATTCTGAGTCCTTTATCAATATGAATGGGATGATATGACAAAATGAATCGGGAGGTCGGGTTTCTAAACTTATTAAAAACAAGTTGGCTATAACGTTTTGGAGAACTTAACTGTTCCGTATCGCAGCGTCAAACAATAGGCCGGACAAATGTGATGTTGGCGAGGAAGTAAGAGTGTAATTCAACGGGAACACGACAGAAATTATAAAGATAAACTGTTGAATCAAAGTTCAAACAGCCACAAACAGCTATCACAAGCAATGAAAAAGTATTAGCGATAAGAACTAAACGGGATTGCAATTAAAGGTTCGTGGATGGTATTAACTCAGTTTTGCGAAGGTTAAGTAAATCCAAACGATGAGTGAATGGGAAAGGAGTGGAACCATAAGCAAACGGGTTTTGTCCCGAGAACTTTGTTATTAACCAGAGGAGAAATTTGGTTTCAGAAAAGAAACTAGCTATACGAATGGTACAAAATGAAAACTTCTGAAAATAGGTGAGGAAAAGTGGCACAAAAATATGCATAAAGGGACAGACTAAAATGTGCATTCTCAGGCCAAAGGTATAATACCTAATGTTTACGTCTATAATCAGTCATAAAGTTGCGTGGCCACGCAACACCGACAAAATTTTACTATCGTACGTTTACTGTGCGCGTCAAACTGGCAAATAAAATATTATTGCTTATTGCAGTGTGTACCAGATACCTCACTGTTCATAATGCATCCCAAAAATCGCTGTGACAAAACAGTAAGACTAACCTCACGAGTGCACAACACCGTGTACACACTCCAAATACGTATAAACATGATAAGAGAGTTGAACACGCGCAAGAAAGACCACTTCATAAGGTGAACATAAGCTAATCCAGAAGATAACACGTACCACGGTCTGGACGTCCCCAAATAAGCTTACAGGTTAAGGGTGAATAAAGCACTTATGTTGATCCTATGAAATGAAATGCAAAATTTGCATAGTACAGAAAATTGAATCGTTGACTTTCAAAAGCATGTGTTTGGGCGGGATAGACAAACGATTTTGAAGTCCACATTATGCATTCAGGCATTCTCTGATAGATCCAGAAATAAACGGGGATAACATTCAAATTCACTTAAGTGTGATCAGCGTTGAGTTCGAGTTAAACTTGTCATATGTGTAATCGAGTCAATCACCTCTAGAACGACCAATCCAATGTACCATGCGTTCCGACATTGATGCTCCTTTGACTCACATTTCAAAGGCTAACGTGAACTATAAAAAACATCTACGCTTATCCAATCAACATCCAGTACAATGCCTGACAGGCACCGCTCGACGAAGCATCTAGCAAGGAACAGCCGACATAAACAGCGATTCCAATTCTGTCAGCAAAGTTAATGTCAGCACCATCAACACGCTACCTATTTCATGGTTTGGCAAGACTCTCGGCCACGAACACTGCCACGACTACTCAAGTTTTGTCACACACACCCTTATGAGACGCATCAAGAGGAAAGATTATTCACTGCTGTACAGCATGTTGAACAACACATCTTAGCTTTACGCCGCCACAAAACCTAAACACACATTCCTACGTCAAGCATCATCGACTCCAAGACAGTTACATCCAGCAAACGAATCGCAAGTCAAGGATCACCTTCACATCGACCCATCCGTCCGTCATACTTCGCAAGTCACACTGTCACAGAGTAAATCGTAACTGTCAAAGTCATTTCTACTACCCTATCCGGAGTTCAAGCATCTTTTTATACACTTCGTTATCCACAAGTACTCGGTACACTGCTATTTGTGTATCACATATGTGTTTTTATTGGCCTTATTCACATTCTCGTTATAAGTAACATTTGTGCCAACGAATTTAGGTGATTTGAAGGTTTACATAATCGAATCAAATGGTACAAAACTGAACTCGATAACAAAAACCAAGCGTCATTTTGAGCCCGTTAGTTCACCATTAAATTATGGTGGGAATGGCTATGCCTAATGATACTGCGGAGATAAACAGCAACTACATCGATTCCACCGAAAAACAGAAAACCCATGAAGGGTACATTTAACGAACGTGCTTATTCTGCGAGTTCGTCAGTGCGGACAAACTACTATTGTACAACTCTCTAAGTGATTTGTACCGCGGCCTCACAACCTGCATGATGCAGACAACAGCGCTTTTAAGTCTGGTGGTGGGCTTGTCACCACCACACAGCCCATGTAACATCAGTTTGAATTGCGTTTGCATTGTGAATGTACGTCACACTCACCTGGACAGAAGACCACTGACCAGTTCGAATACTCGGTCAAAACGCAGTGGTAGGATACATGATTAGAGGTATCCATATAGCTTGAACTAACTGACACCCTAAAATTCGTTAACTTTTGAGTGGATTACTCGTACCCGTGAGTTTAGACTAGTTGACGTGAAAACCACGTTAAAAGGATGCTTTGAGATTCCGAAACGAAACGATATAAATATGTCCTGTTTCTTTTAATGGGCCACATACAACGGGGCTTACAGCTTTATTACAGTCATTCGATTATTAATCAGTTATAAGATATCCTCACCAAATTAAGTACGATTGAGGAAGGCCACCCGAGGTGGTTGAAACGTAGGGTATTACAACTTGCTCGTAACGTTGTGTTATTCCCAGTTTGTTTATTTACCACAGTCACTTTGCAGCCTTCTTTTTTAATTAAATAAGAATAAAAGGGCTTCAAATAACTGTCCCGTTACGATACGTAATGATCGTTGTTAGTTAGACATGAAGAATGAACAGTCAAAACATTGTGGAGAAATGGTTTGCAAAGCTGGGTGATTTTTTCACGGGGTACTTAAGTGAAGAGCAACATAATATTCCAACTTATAAGTCAGATAATTGGCTGCCTTAACGGTTGCTCATAGGTGGAGTTGAACGATGGAGCTAAATAAAGTGAAACTAATGAGCAATCGGGGATTTGGTTTATTTTCAAGTTGACCATCACTCACATTTGATCGCAGNGTGAGGTCAATGGCGCAGTGGTTAACACGGTTGCCTCATGATTGGAATGTCCGGAGTTCAAATCCCGGCCGTGGCAAGGATATGCACTACTGACGAGCTCTAATGAGAGCGAGACTCGAGTCTAGTGCTTCTTTTCGAAAGAGGCTGGCTGGAAAGTCTATCTGAATGCGAAGGCTGTGATCAAATGTGAGTGATGGTCAACTTGAAAAAGTGAAACTAGTCAAAATTAAACAAACATTTGAAGGTAATGGCAGCAAAAACGAAGTTAAAATCAGCAATCCGATATATTACTTGGCGAAAATATTCAGTAGCATGGCATAAACTGAAAACTAACACCCTGACTGAGGACATTGGTGGACGAGCGCCACAACAATCGGAAACAAATGCAAGGCTACGTTTTGACAACCAGTGATCGATGATGAAACGATCAGTGGGACAAAGAATATGCTAGTGCAGTGGTATATTCTCCCATAACCCGCTATTTCGACGCGGCAGCAAGCAAATACGCTGAACGATATTTTCTGTCACCCTAACAGCAGTTAGCATCACTGCTTGCGCGTCCTAAACCTGGGATTTAATAGGAAACCACGGCGGACAAAACACTATATAAATTGGCCAGACTGCTTCACTTTCAGGCACCTGAGATAACAACTGTTGTGTGCGGACGTCTAGCGACAAATCGTGGGTAAGGCTTGGTAAACAGGAGCAGTGGTGCAGATTGCACACAGGACACACAGAACAGAGTAGAGATCAAACCAGGTTGCTAAAAAGACATCATGTACCACTGAACTCGGATTGAAGATCATCGAGGACGACCAACGCAATATACTTCTGATGGGGGTTGAAATAATTTGCATGTATTTACCTTTTGAGGGGTGTGTTTATGCTTTCTGAAAACGAGTAGTTTGAACAGAAAATCAAAGCCGATGAGTTAACCAGGTGATAATATGACGTTCTGCAGAAAAATTGAGAAGAGTAACCCGGACTGATTCACCAACAAACGCGTTCAGTTTAACAGGAGAAATAAGCGCTAACAAAGGATTAGCCCTAAACTGAGTGATCATTCCGCGCATCGACCAATGACCTGGGCAACGGATATTAAAGGGTGACTGATTAGACGACTTTCTATGCAGGTTTGATTAATGTTAAATTTTCATCGTCCGGTGCACGCACATACTCCTTCTTAAACGGCGTGGAATCGAAGCCAATAGCGCGTGTGTTGTACGGACTTGTGTTCCTCTAACTCTCTAACCACCAATATGGTTGCTGTTTCTGCCTATTCCATCTGTTGTGGCTCTCGAGCCCACCACTCTGTAAAAAGTACTGGCGTGCTATGCATACACATGGCGCTCCGCTCCTGAAACTTACGAAGATCAATCGTTTCAGAGCGGCGGATGCTGATAGGGGACGATCACAAATATCTGTAGTCCAGCTGCGCGTGCCTAACTCAATTGCGTTACACTGCAAATATCCATTAAAAGCTAAGTGTTCCAGTGTTGCTTCCAACACCAAATTAGTCAAGCCATACTAGAGTCAGAAAACCGTTTGCGAAAAGTCTCTTCGGTACCTTAATCGACACTTGAAGAGTCCTTACAGTTGAGATGTCCTCTTCTGTTGAAGATTCCTGTCTACTAAGCGTCCTTTCCATTGTATTATTTGCCATCTTCAACATGAAGAACATCGACAGTCACGTGGGGAGAAAATAACAAATAGGCAAGGATGCTAAACCGCGAACATTCCCGGTCGATCAAGACACTGTAAACGCATAAGCACGAGTGTTCTATCACTCTCTCAAGCTGAACTCCTGCATTCCAATGGCATACTACTACTTTTCTCCATATTCAGTAGCTGTGTTCCACTGGTCGGTCATGAAGCAGCCTCCTACACGCCTGGTCGACTGTTCGTTTCAGTTGGTCTGCTCCGATATGAACTGACCGTAAACAAACCAGAAGTGCTGTGGGTCAATCCGAACCAACCTCGCTTTCAGTCGTGAAATCATTGATGCACACCTGTGTGCTACTAGTGCAGCCACAATTCCGGGTGAACGGTCGATAACCAAGTGATACACAAGAAGGTCAGTATAGTTGGTCCTCTGTTGTATAGTTCAAGTGAAGTAGGGCGATGGTGGTGTAGACAACAGTTCGAGATTTAGTCTGAAACTGAGAGTTCAAAAAGTGACGAGATCTGAGTCAAAGCTCAGGCCTCGCAAACTGTCAACTTAGAGAAGTGTCCATTGCATGCGGAACGTCAGTACGCTCCCATCTCCGCGATAACAAACACTCATTTTGTTCGCACACTGTTCGGAATGATTGTGCAAATTGGTCACTGTAGGAGAGAGCACTGGATGACTGTTTGAAAACCAGTAGAATACAAAGTGCGGTGAAGTGAAAAGAAAAAATGATAGTGACGAAACACACGTATTCAGAAACAATTGGAATTTGCACATCAATGCCAATGCGTTGTAGTGAGACAACATATTAGTGATTGTTCAAAACATACAGCAAACTATACCGGCATCGGTGCAACGATGCAAAAGGCTTACGAGAATGCTCACAAATGTGGACCGTCCCACAGCAAGCAGGAATAGTTAGTTAAAAATTGAACAAAGGAGCGACAAGAAATTTCGCCATTTACACAGATAGGCAAATGAGCCACCGAGAACAGGTTTACACGTATCAATGAAGAATGACAAAGATATCAACTGAAGGTATATTCAATTGTTAAAAAAAACACAAGTGTGATGACGCCAAGTAATTCAAGGATAGGTTAGCGAACTCACTTCGCAAAAGTGCGGAAGGTAATAATTTGGTTCCCTTGGTTATTGTAAAACTCAGTGTTTCAGGTGTTTTGTAAAGAAGTCCTTTCAATTTTTCAACTAAGCACACGCCCAATCGGAAGGCTCGTGAGAACAAAGAGTTTTACTGCCTGGTTGAAACAGCTTAACAATAAGATGACCGTGAAATGGAAACAGATTGCGTTGATGTTAAACAACCACTCATTCCACACGTATTTGTGTCATAACAACACTTGACTAGTAGTTTTCTGCCCATCATATTCCATCTACAAGAACTAGATGGGGGCACTACTCAAGCTGTACAACAGAGGAGCAGTAAGAGGTTCGTAGGTCGCGCTATAATAACGATGAATTCACTAACTATAGAAAATGATATATCTCAACAGAAGACTAGTCTGTGTGAATGGTTTGTAGGTTCGTTTACTTGATGCGATCCGCTGCGTAGTTTTGCTATGTGGTGCCACAGATGCAACAACAACTCGGTCGTGCTTTAAAGAGTGTGCTTTATCCACCTACCTAAGCAAAAAGTGAACCATACGACAGATTAATCGACCTGGGGAAATGAAACAGTCGGGTCACCGTTGCTTACTAGGCACATACTACGTGAGTACACAACGCGTACCCAGCTTCTATTTTCTTGCCAGTCAACGCCTCACACAACCTCCACAGAAAAAAACAGAAACCGACAAGGGTGAACAGAAAGTTCAACTGATAAGCAAGCCGAGATTATTTGCGCCTAAAAGAAACACAGACTTGCAGCCAAAAGTCATTGATCTTCAGAATGGTTTCGTCACGCAGTCTGGAGAGATTACTGTGAGATAACAAGAGCCGTATGAAAATGCATTACAAATAAGAGAAAGTAGTGATAAAGTACATCACAGCATGCCAACTATTCCTACAATGAACCTCCATGATAGAATTAATCGCAGAGTGCTGGGACGAGTGAACAACTCATCAGGCCTCTAAAACAAGCGACTTTCGCGTTCTCTGTTAATGATCACCGTATGAGGAGGAACTGTATGTACTTACACACTCAGCCTTCTGGCTAAACCAACGTATTCGGTAGGTCAGTGATGTTCATTGCCAGCTCGTTTATGATTATTCGATAGGGGAGAAAAGAGCGAAAAGGTCCGTCAGATATGATGAACAGGAAATTCACAAATTGATAAATTGAATCTGAACACTCCAGACTGAATAATCATGCGATACTGGGACCGATTTCGAATAAAAACGTATCATCTACTGGGTATACCTTACGAATGAGATCAGCAAAATGCGCAGTAAACAGCGCAAGAAAAAGAAATGAACAGCCGGCGCCTTCGAGCATCTTAAACCGACTCATCGATGACGAAATTTTAATGCATTACTAGAAAGCCATGTCTGCAAAGTGAGAAGTTAGGATGTAGAGGTAAAGTACAGAGTGAACGAACATAATGAACCTTATAATGCAAAAATAACTGGCTCAATACTGACACTGGGAAATGCAAAAAAATGGTAAACACTTAGAATGGATCAGCGGAGAAAAAAAGCAACTGCGAGAATAGGTTTTCTTTCTAATTCAAGCGGTCTCTATGACCTTAAGACTAGAACGAGTTATCTTTTAGATGGAGAAGTAGACAGATATAGCAAAGGATGGTATAGTTAGTGAAAGATTCACCGACAGGCAGAATCGGTTAGGTAGCTTACCAAGCTAAGATAATTGACAGTTTTACAATGCATTATGTTACATTATGCGGGCCTATTAAGATCAATGTTCGCACAAGATATGGGCAACAAATAATCAGCCTAATATGAAAGTTCATCAGTCAGCATTGTGCAAGTTGCAGAGCGAAACTTCAAAACTGTTTCACACAGAAGGCCGGAGTTGCACTTTAAACACTTGTTGAAATCGTTTGAAACAACTGTTCGAACAATGGCCGTCGGTTTTTGTCACCGTATAGCACAACGGAGAAATACGCAATATTTTATACACAGACAAATCAAATAATGTTCAATGACCCAGCATCCAAATTCACCCAAAGTTTCTAATTTTCGGTTATATGGCCTTCTGTATATCACAATCTCATGTTAGTACAGTAGTAGTGGTGAGTTGACAAACCGCTCCAGCAAAAAGAAACTGATCAGCAGCCGTTACTAAATGGAATCTCGTGGCATATTACCATTCCCACAGTGCCCAGCAGAGAATTCGTAGCTCAGCTGGTAGAGCGCTTGCCGCGTTGAGGCATGTTGTGTCTGTCGCTGGTTCGAATCCAGCCGAAGCCCTAACTTTTCACAGTTGGGTCTCATCCAAAAATCATAAATCTGCTACACTACTCATTAGTACGAGAACTCAATGTTAATCTTGACACTGATACGATGAGCATCCATTCCATATACAAGCAGCGTTATGCACAGTGTTGAATGGTCTAGTGGACTGAACGTTGTATGTGGACAGAGAAAGGCGACCACAACTAAATCGTCTTGATCGACTAACGTAGTTCATGGTTAAGCAACGGCAACTAGATCAGTAGCTTATTGAAATTCTATCTGAAATCCGCGGGAAACGTGAGAATGAAGAACGTAAGAATGAAAAACAATAATGTGGCCTGCCTATAATTAGAGATTGTGGTCATCATACTTGAACATGGTCAACATTAGTCGAGAACGTATTTGTTCTCAAACCAAAGGTAATCTAAAGGACCAGCGTCTGTGTATATATGGTTTCTGAACAACCTTGAAAGACTCAACTTCAATTAGCGTATTAAAAGGGGAATGGACCAATCAAAGACGGGGGGAAACGTGCGCCAGAATTAAGTTCTAGCCCGTTGTGGCGCGAAAAGATAAGATTCAAATTCACAAATTAATTTTCAAATATATTTTGAAAATTAAACCGTTTTTGGAGAAAACAGACTTTTCTCAACACATAGTGTACATTGTGCGTATACGATGATGCAAAGAGACTAATAACTTATTCACACTCTGCAATAATGCTATCGGGGAAATGAGACCACGGTCAGACAGCTTATTGTTACAAACTCTAGTTAGCTTCCGGGACACAATGACATTGAACCAACCATTTAAGACCTGCAGACGCGGCGGTTAAAGTTGAGGATAGTGTTTGTTACCGAATACAATGGCGGCGTCTTCATTTTGGATGGAGCTGTTGGAGGATGGCAGGACAAGTTTCGATGCTGCTGCAAAATGATCTTGGTGTTCTCGATGCTGATGTTTTTGTACCGAACAGCTCGTACTGCTCGTTCTGAATAAAGTCACAGTGATCAGTTATCTAAATCCAAATGGGACTGGTTCTCTAGGTATAGAGCTTAGGTGGATCAGATCTATCAATAACTCTATTTAATCAGTCCGCAATGAACTGCCGGTGACCATCTAATGTTGCAACATACAGCAGTGAACTTTCGAGTTGAGGCTGTTCCGCCCGCGATGTGAAGAGCTTTAAGAAGGGATGGATGAAGTGTAATATCAGTATGCCAACGACCCTTTTAAATGATAAACTGGGACAGAGACTGTAGTAAACTGAAGTGAACTTGATAATTGCAATATGAAAATAAGAAGAGCACGGTGTCGGTTGCATAGCAATTTGGTTAGTTCCCATGTTATTTAAGAGAGAAGTGGTAAGCAACTGAATGGAGAAAACATTTTTGAAGTGATTTACTTCTTGTTGGTCTAGTAAACCAGTAGTCAGGTTGCGAAAAGATTTCGCGCGAACGTCTCATTGGTTTTGTGATTTTTCAGAATGCTTCAGCTGGTAAGAACTATACATCTAAAGTTTAACCTGACTCAATTCACCATCGTAATTCGGACCTCTACCGGTATTTTTTAATGTACACGGTGCATACACATACAGTATACTTTTGTTCACCGCACTAGATTCAGAATCCAATCTTTGGTGTTATTACGTCCAGAGAGCTACGCAAAAAAAAAGTTGATCAACGATGACGGAAAGGAGATGAACCAGCAGGACAAAAGTACACAAGTGACCGATTAATGATGATCTCAAAATGCGCCTGGTCCTGATTGAAACGAAAACTAAATAGAACCAACGATGGATAGATTTACAAGGTACGTGATACACCCGAGCCGATTAAAATAAACATGCACAACCCATGTGCACCTAGGAAATCAGTTTGGAAAACAACCAAGAGGATTGTACAAAGAGAACCAAACACTGGACGATTGGTTTCGAAAATCATAACCTACTCCCAAGAAGAAGCAACCACCAGCATATGGCTCGTTTGAAGCGTTAGATAGGATGGTGTCAAACGAATGCGAACAGGAAATCAGAAAGAGATGAAGAAAGCTTACTTGCGGCAAAAAGTCCTCCAATTCCGAAGGCAAGCAAATTGAGGCTTTTCGTTCAGATTGTAGAACCCAAGAACCACTAGTAAGAATCAAGATATTGATCATATCCACGTTTGCTGACGTTGTGCTCATGAGTGACAAGGAACCGGTAGGGCTGATCGGACTTGAGCCGCTGGTCGAACGATATGTGTTTTTGAAACTGATTGTCAAATCGTGAGATAGCTGCATGTCCTGAAACATGCGACTTAGTTTGTTTAATTGCTCTGCAGGCATACCCACATTCTGCAAGTAGAACGATAGGAACCTCAAAGTACACATACAGGACACTGTGGGCACGGACAAATAACAACCTCATACTAGTTGCATCGTCATCAAAAGGAAAAAAGTCGAACGTAAACTTCCAACTTAAGTCTCAATAAAAGTATAAACAACGACGTGTGCGTGACATCCACCTCCCGTTGAAGGGTCATAACGTGACTAAGCTAGTGATACTGATTTACACTTGAAATTGGTGAAAAATGGGGCGAGGGAAACTTGGTAGCCTGGGTTGATAGTATTGCTCTACGGATGCCAAACGTGATCACTTCACATCAACTGCTCTTGTCTGTGCAGCACTGTCCACGGATGGTGGCAGAATCACGTAGGCAGTGGTGAGATCGGAGGTGTACTCGTAACAAACAAACTCTCTTTCACGAACAGTTGTTTCTGAACACAAGGCTGGTTTGAGTCGATTAGTTGCAACTGCTTCAGTAAACCGTAAGAATCTCGGGTTGGAATGACGCAACAGGATTCTGAATGCACAAGATGGATCGATAGCATGACCGGTGGTCAGGACGTATCTAGCGACTGAGGAACCTGGCTGTTTACGCGTTTCCGCAACACTGCCATTCTCCGGTAACACGGACTTCTGTACCCATTTAGATAAATGTTCCTTCATTCTGGAGCTCAAGCATCTCTCGGTTCTGCCTATGTAACTTTCTCCGCAGTTACATACAAATTGGTAAACACAATGTGAAGTGGTACCGATAGGCTGTCCTTTGATTGAAGGCACTGGTAGTTACTGAGTCCGAGCGATTACACGGAGTTCGGCTGCATTGGACAGTTTGAACAAAGCAGTTAGAACACAAGGGAACTAATTGTTTCGCATTTCTAAGACGAACATTTCCCGCTGAGACCTGCCGATTGCAGCATCGTGTGACCAGTTTGAGATGCAAGATTGTTCGTGAACTCGTGGAAATATCTTTTCTTAATGAGTGCACACAGCAAGGTCGATATCCTTATCAGTTCCTCCGGCTCTTAAGGAAGAACAAACTGAAGGTGACCAACAATAACCTCAGACGTATTGCGACTGCCCACATTGAAACTGCTCAAATGCGACTGACTGATTTGCGTCAGACACATTGCCGCCTTTTATCCATCGTCGAAAATTTGACACTGCTTTCGTATCATTTTCACACTATTCTGCAGGAAAATTATCGATCGTACGAAGAGGACTTACATCAATCGGTTGCGGAAGTCACGTACGAAGCACGGTGAAGAACCAATTCCGCCGGATCCTAGTAAGTACGTGTTGAACTGTTCTTCAGTACAGTTTGATTTGTTGCAACTAGAAGCGGTAGCCTTAGGTCTTGATTATAAAATACCACCACGTAAGGCTGATCGTATTTGTGTTGAAGCGCAGTTTGAGAATCTTATGGATCAGTTGTCTGATGTTCGACCAACTAGTGCTGACAATCTAGGTTGGTTAAAAACTAAGTTCACCGATATAGCTTATGGGTTTACCAGGACTCCAATCAACAGTCGGTGTGCTATCACGAGGCAACACCTGCAATCGTTAAGAGAACTTAAGTCAAAAAACGTGGTTATACTTAAGCATGATAAGGGTTCTGGGACCCTCATTCTGGACAAGGATGCGTATGTACAGAAGATGTTATCAATATTGGATGACCAAACAAAGTTTCGGCGAATAGAGGGAGTGGACAACATTAGCGAAATAGAGGACCGCATAGGACGACATCTTCAGCTGATCTTGCAGTTACGGATTATTGACGAAGTAACGTATGAGTCTCTTAAGCCGTGCGAATCGTCAACGCCTCAACTTTACGGCCTACCAAAGACTCACAAGTCTGGGATGCCGCTTAGGCCAATTTTGGCAATCACAAACTCACCTTACCACAAATTAGCACGCTGGCTGATCACTATTCTAACCCCAGCAAAACAGAAATTTCAGACATATTCCATCAAAGGTTCCTTTGAAGTGATCAGTGACCTGGACAGAATCAATCTTGCTGACGAACTGATGTGCTCCATAGATGTTCAGTCACTTTTCACAAACGTCCCGCTGCATGAAACCATTGACTACATTTGTGAACTCGTGGAAATGAGTCACACTTCGTTGCCACTTCCTACTGACATACTGAAGGAAAATTTGCTGCTCTGTACTGAGAATGTCAGTTTTCATTTTCTTGAACAGTCCTACCGTCAAATAGACGGAGTAGCCATGGGAAGTCCACTAGGTCCCATCTTAGCAGACTTTTTCATGCTAAAAATCGAGCAACAACTAGCTACGGAGATAAAAAACTTGTCATATTACAAGCGTTACGTAGATGACACATTAATTTTCAGCCGATCTAAACAGATGATAGATAACCTGGTGCAACGTCTAAATAGTTGTCATCCTAATCTAAAGGTCACTTGTGAATTTGAGGTCGGCAACTGTCTGCCATTTCAAGATATCCTTATAAGTCGTCGGGAAGATGACTCGGTTAGAAGAACCGTTTATAGGAAGCCCACATGGTCAGGTCAATGCCTAAACTTTAGCAGTTTCACACCGATCCAATACAAACGAGCACTAGTAAATACTCTGTTCACACGAGCAAGGTGAATCTGTAAGCCCGACAGCCTCGCGGAGGAACTGGACCTGATTACGTCTGTCCTACAATCAGATGGTTACCCCAGAAGGTTCATAGATAGGCACAGTGGACAAAACGTACCACCCAAAGAGGTGGTCACTGTAGAGAAAAAGAGAGTCTACATGGAGCTGCCTTTTAGGGGTGATTTTGTCATGCATCAAACAACACAGCGATTAAGAAACTCAATTAAACGAACGTTCAATGCAGCTGAACTCCGTGTAATCGCTCGGACTCAGTAACTACCAGTGCCTTCAATCAAAGGAGATCAGCCTATCGGTACCACTTCACATTGTGTTTACCAATTTGTATGTAACTGCGGAGAAAGTTACATAGGCAGAACCGAGAGATGCTTGAGCTCCAGAATGAAGGAACATTTATCTAAATGGGTACAGAAGTCCGTGTTACCGGAGAATGGCAGTGTTGCGGAAACGCGTAAACAGCCAGGTTCCTCAGTCGCTAGATACGTCCTGACCACCGGTCATGCTATCGATCCATCTTGTGCATTCAGAATCCTGTTGCGTCATTCCAACCCGAGATTCTTACGGTTTACTGAAGCAGTTGCAACTAATCGACTCAAACCAGCCTTGTGTTCAGAAACAACTGTTCGTAAACTTGACCCTTTCCTGGACTTAATGTTTTATCCAAACTTTCTTTCCTCAGCCAAAGTAGGCTAGACACACTATCCGTGCGTGGTCTCGAAGATCACCAAATTATGCTACGTATGCATTCATTGTGCATTCACAAGAAAACGAAAAACCTAAGGGAATGGGCAAACCGTCTCCATCAAACCAACAAACAGGAGCAATATCCAGTAGCGGGTACTGACACTATGGCTTGAGTAGCACAGCACTTCAGTCAGTATCACACCACAGTGACCCATACACCAGTGAATGAGGAAGAGTGCGGAGAACATCCACATACGTACGGGTAATTTGCAGGAAACAACAATCCGATCAAAACAACACCTCGATGGGGACGCGGAAGATACAGCCACTAAGAGGGGCAGCATTTTCAAAACAGATACAGATTGAACGAGCAGGTTTTTAGCATACAATGTGAATTCCACACTGAGTCAGATATTCATAGATGAACCATTAAACAACATAAACCGACAAATGCAAGGAGATTAAACTTACCCTCAGCCGATCGACCATAACCTTTTCAAGCTCATTGTCGGTGGAAACACCCAACAGAAGCCGACGCATCAGGTGCGTCTTGTAGAAACGCATGAAGATGTCTTTGCTGTTAACATACTTCAGAACAAGCAGTACATTATCAAGCATCTTTTCCACCTCTTCAGAACTCAAGCGGCGATTGGCTGTAGATTTACGGAGCATTAAATCACAGTAGGAGGCCAACAATTCTGGACATTGTGACTCCGGGCGACGAACACCACTGCTAAAAATGGTAGAATAGGAGATGCGAGAAATGGACGACATAGTGTGGCTCAAAAGTGCACCACGCAATAAAACGAGGAGACAAAAAAGGGAATTTTAGGTTCGGGCATTCGCTTTGTGAACCATGTGACTGATCAACGCAGTGAACTAGGTTTGTTTCTGATTGAATGTATTGACCAGATCAGTGTCTGTTGCGCAGCTGAACGAGAACATGTGTTTATTTTCAAGTTGAACNTGCCACAAACCTGATACTTGCGAGCAGGCTGCGGGCCAAGACTACCAAAATGTCAGGGCCTTTTGGTAACTTTGCCAGCCATGCTCAGCCCCGAGGTAGTGGTGGGAAAAACAGAGGCTTTGAAGCCCGCCAACGCCTATCTGAAAGGCATATCTTTCGACCGCTCCCGGCAAGAGAGAGCCAGACGCAAACAGCGGACTAAGACCAAGACACAAATGATGGCAGACCAGAAGCTACGACTGGAGACTAAAGTCGAAGTAGCCCCTCAGACCCTGTGCCTGTGCCTGTTGTGGAAAGCGGAGGCACCGTCTACATGGCCGTTCCACCGACCGGCGTCCCAGACACAGGCACGATCATTGAAGGTACCCACACCGCGCAGAAACTGCCCTCAGAGTTACCCACCCCGAAACCGACCAAACTGTCCAGCAGAAGACTCTTCCTCCCCAAGAATTTGGAACGGAAGCAGTCTGCTAGGGCCACCTCCTGCAACTCAGAAAGAATCAGTTTGGATCACCCCTATAAATATTTCCTTCAGTAACCCCATAACACAGCGCCTATTCCCGTCTTCCAAACCCCGCACTAAGCAAACGAATAAGTCAAACTTCCCGATGGTGGAATCTTCCAAACACCCTCTCAAGCAGCGGAATTTGACAGGGGGCGGAGGTCGCAAGTTGCGGCGTCAAGAATGCTAATCAAACACTCGGTATCCTTACTGAAATACGCACGGGCGGTAATGTCGCGCCCACATCCTCAAAGAAGGGTCATCAGAACAACTCGGAATAACAGACCGAGTCCAACCCTACCACCGTCATCAATTCAAGGCCTTCTTTCCCAGGCTCTTCTTCACATTATCCTTTCTATTTTCTCGTGAAGTCCATCGAGGTAGTAGCTTCCAGACGCATGTATACGAACTCTCTGAGTCTGTTCAATAAATTACCGGAAATCAGACAGTCAACTCACGAAACCCAACCCCACACTTTCGCCTTCACGGCGACCTGGATTACAGGTGATATCAACGACAGTGATCTGAGTGTCCCGGTGTATTCAGTTTACCGGGCTGACTCTGCCCGAGGAAGAATGGGGGTTCTGCGATTTTTCTTCATCAGTGTTTCCCGACATCCACAGTTATCGGTGACTTCCAGTCCTTTAATAAATGTGGCGCTCTGTGGATTCGAATACCACTGCGTGGATAAAACTGCCTCCAAGTGGGGGTTATTTATCGTTCTCCTTGATCAGTCGTCTCCGACGACGACACCCTTCTGGTCAGCCTGGAAAGATTCTTAGGCCTACAACGCTTTACTCAACTGTTTATTATGCGTGACTTTAATGCATCCAAGACAAACTGGGCATCAGTTTCTCACCAGGACTGAGAAATCGGATCCTCGACCTCCTTATCGACGCCGATACGTCAGAAGGCGTGGTCACAGCTGGCCACCGCTACGACGTGGCATCGTTTTGTTACATTCCCTCTCTGCTTGACTTAGTTATCACTACTGGGAGCCACCTGGTAGACAGGGTGATCATCAAACTGCCACATGGACAGAGTGACAACTCTCTATTAGCCGTTGATCTTATCTGGTACTGGTTAACACAACCAGCAATAAGGTTCACAGTTCGATACTTTAATCACGCAGAGTTTAACGGCCTGAGAACCTACCTAGGTTCACTTCCACTTGACCTAGACACTGTGGTCTTGGACTACCGTACGTTGCAAAGCGCAATTCAGAAAGCAGACGACTTATTTACACCGCGGAAACTGTGCGGTTTCTCTCATCGGCCCCCTCTTTCACACAGGATATGTCGTCTTCTCGATAACCGTTCCCATTTTTTC
>QNGE01000283.1:215897-240999 GCA_008508345.1 Paragonimus westermani | reverse complement strand
AGTGAAAAAGTAATTGTATTATAATTGTGGCAACTACTCTCGTACTACTCACCGAAGGGAACTAGGGATGTCAGTGGCATAAATCGTGCTGTTCACAATCTCCTGATAGGCTCTGTCTCGTGAAGCCAGCAGGAGTGGATCGTTGTAGAATGCAGTGTCCACAATGGTGGTGTACCGATTATAAAGCTCCAATAACAGATTCACGTATTTGCTCGCATCCTGTGAGATTGTCACAGAGAAAACAAATCAGAACAGAACAAGTATGCAATATTAACTCGTTAGCAAAGAAAGCAAGCTAGTTGTCACCTTCGTTGAAATCTGCTGTGTCGTCAAATTGCTGATTCGCTGAAAGTTGCTGTACTTATGTGACTATAATTGGTTGATTAGTTGAACTTTCTGAGAGGTTTGGGTAAAACATTCATCAGCCCTAAAAGCTGCCCTCGTATTCCACAACTTCATCTATCCCTCGTTTCCTACATCCCACGCTCAAAAAGTTAACTTGTGCACTTTTGTCTACTCCAGAGGAAGATCACCTTCTTGGCTAATAAGTTCCTCAGTAGTGCATAAATACCATTAACTTTTCCAACAACTTTTACAACAAACATTTAGACTGCTTTTCCATGAATTATACCTTTCTGTACGATCTTTCCTAAGCTGCGGTTCTTCTTCTACCGACCGAAAGGGGACTCTATAGCGAACCGGTTCGTAACAGTCTTGTTAGCTTTCAATGCCAATCCTTGTCTATTAATGAACCGATGAACCGCTAACGGCATCGCACAAGTAGTTGGCTCTTTGTTAGCCCTGCATATCCAGCCCATACTGTCATAACTTCCTGTTCTACTCGTCCCTAGTCGGGCTACTGACTCAAGTGTCACCAATGGATCATTCGTCTTATATAAAATCCCTGTTTTCGATATAAATCTCGACTTGCTTTTCAGTATTTTGAGCCGTGATGGTTACACTTTTCTGTTTACTTGAAACTATGAACCATTCTGCCTCCGGTTCTGTAAAATAGAAAATTCTCCGGTCTTTTATACTAGACCCTGTTTTATCGAATGCCACACTAAGCCGAATGCACTTGTAGCTACTTCCAACTTTTGACACCCGAACGAGATGATTTATCGACGTCATTCACTAATCATTTGTCGACATGGAACCGTTGACGACCGTGAGATGTTTCACGACCGTACTCGACAGGAGTCTTCTAACGCGGAAATAAAGCGCACTAGTTAAACTACTTGCAAGCGATTGGTCTTAGTGACCGCCACTGGTGAATTGGTAGACAGCTGGTTAGATCTGACCGGACATCACTGGTCGCACGTCGAGGATCAGAACCTACTATACCGCCGGTTAGGCGCAACCAGGTAGGAACATCTGTTTACCACCTAGCTGGTGGCGGCCATTGAGACCAACTGTTTACAAAATCCTCCACAAACTCTTCTGGGATGGTGAGGGATACTTCCTGGTTTCCAAGATGATCACAACTGGCTGCCTGATTTCAATCTACGAAAAAAATGCAACAGCTAAGGAAAGTACATGCTTAAAAATGCATTTCCAAGCTTGTCAGTTAATAGTGAAAAGTTCATCGAATACAAAATGAGAACAAGTGAGTCTGCCACCCGGAAATGATACACTGAGTGGTATGGAACAGACTGACTTGACACAAAAACACCAGCCGTACGGCTAGAACTGCTGCTGATCTGAACAACAGTCAGGAAAATGAGAGAATTATAAACAACTACAAATGCATGGTGGAATGAAGAAAACAAAAAAAACGCATAGAGAATCGACAATTTAAAACATCGTATCGTAACATTTGAATACAAGTTAGATAGATGAAGCCAGTGCATCCAAGTAGCAGTCACATGAAACATGCCAGGTACCAGTAAGTCCATAAACTGGATCACATGTGATTGATTGAGGTGGTCCCGTCAACAGTGACGGTAAGCGGGCTCAGCGAGTCATCAGTGAAGGGATATATGCGAAGGCATATCAAAGGTGAACGTGGGAAAGCTACTGGCCTTCGATGGTGTCTGACTTTCTACAGATCTCCACGGTCGATGTGTTAACAGGACTTCTCACTTTGTTTAACAATCACCGCATCACAGGTCGAATGCAACCGTACGGTAGCACTGATAAGCACACGAAATCAGTTAAAAGACACAGTAACGAACCGCTGCTAACAGAAAGCAATTCACTAATTCGACTAAAGTCTGACAGCGAAAGTGAGCTGGAGCAGGCATCTAGTGCACGTGACTAACTGACTAATCTTGCGATCAGCAGTGTCGATGCAAGAATCTGTGAGGGTATGGATAGTTTCTCGGCGCATGAGGTCCAGATAGCATATCTGTGACTGACAGTACAAAAAAACGCTACCGAGCACGTGACAATCAGCCGACGAAGTAGTTTGAGTTCATTAATGCCATGGACAGCTACACGTGTCGCTTAATAATTTCTTTATACAGTTACTACTCATGCGCACAAAAACGAGCAACCAAGCGGAGTAAATATGAAACATGAAAAGTACATAAATCCCCAACTGCATCAGCGTCATCTGTAAATCTGCGTCCAACATGTTAAAAGTCGTATAGTACACAGCAAGAGGGCTCGAAACGGACTTGGAAACACGGGATCCATAAGCCCGGTAGTTCCAAGTTTTGATAGAGAAACTGAAGTGCGCATGAATAAGGAAGATGGAGTCAAGTTTTGCAAGACAGTAACACCAGTTTGTGTGCCTCCCCCTCATCTGCACCATACAACAACGGTTAAATATAAAAACAAGTAAACGACTGAACTTAACAAACATACTAGTCTGTCATGAGTCCAATCTATGGCAAATGGAGATTGAAGGTCAATAGCGACTGTACAGGAAGAACAGATCAACTGTGTGTGACATACATTGCTTTCAGTTACCTCAGAATGATAGGTTACTGATGACTAAAACACGCAACGTAAATAACTCCATCTCTGATTTTTTGCCAAGTTCGACAGTGTCTCCAGTCCTATAGACCTTAACAGGAGAGTCGAAAACGTCCTAATGGCTAAGAGAACATGGCTTCCAGCCCGATCCAGTATGCAAAAAGGGAGCATGACGTAACGAGCGACAAGCAATATACGAAGAAAGATTGTTGGATAAAACATCGGTTAATACTGTATGCACACCAGACTAAGTCAAATAAAGTATAACCACACCCCAAAAGTAAAATTTCAGGCATGTAGTGATGCAAAAATAGGTACCTAAACAAATCAAACACAAAATAAAACTTGAACGTAGCGACAGGAATAAAAAAACTAGTCCTTAGTCCCAAACAACAATAACCTCAAACATAGTAGATTGGAGGATGGGATGAGGGAAAGAGAAAATTTGAAAATAGCAGCTTCCAAATTTCAAAGTTAGGTTGGGACGGCTAACTGTAATTGTATTGCGGAAACGCAGGGGAGGAAATGCAGACCAGTCTGAATGTTCAGCCCATATTAATCAGATCACCAGTGGTCAATACGTCAGCGACCAACGAAGCCGAAGGCTTCCTTGTACCCGAGGCAAAACAATTTGGATACGAACCCATTTTTTGCATATATTCCTACGTCCCAAAAGTTTGAAGACTTGTCAGTCTCACGGATTTAACATTCGCCGTAACCATACACAAAGGCCAATATAATGCGTGTTGAGGCCATTACGATATTCACTCTTACAGCAAGATAAAGAGAGCTTCCCAACTTTGTCAATGACCATAAGATGGATTACACATTCGTCCGGTGCTCTTCACCGGTCGAAAGCACAGCAGTCATCCTTGAAAGACAGTTCGACGTGAACTTTCGTCCCTCCAACCTTGGTCTGTTGTCCGCCAATGCCCGTAGTTGAGTATGCTTATCGATGAGTCACATCGACACTTTCAAAAAGTAGGCATGAGCAATTACGGTCTGCAACTAAACAATCAAACGAACAATCATGTTTAGCACGTGTGGACTGTGTTTTGATTGATGCTTCTATGATTCTCACTAGTATAAAATTTTTAGATGAGACTCAATTATGAAAAGTCAGGGTTTCGGCTGGATTCAAACCAGCGACAGATACAGCATGCCTCAATTCGGCAAGCGATTTACCAGCTGCGGTAAGAAGACACACCAGGTGCTCGGAAATTTCACATTTGGACTCTGTTGCTCACCCATCCAACTGTTTCATATGGAATCGACCAAATGATTCAGGGGATCGACTGCCCGGGCAGGATTTCTCAAACAGTTCACGCTGGAATCCACCAACGCCACTGCTGAGCATAGAAAGTGTATTACTAATCAGTGTAAAAAGTATTTTAAAAAGTGTAGTGTAAAACTGTTAAGGTAGGAATACTTGTCAGTCTAGGTTCGTTTGTGAAACCCAGACCTCTTCAGTGATCCACCATGACTCCAGACAAATATGAAAATTACCCATTCGTATAGACTTTTGTGTAAAAGGTGACGTGCTTGCTAGAAAGAAAAAACACACGTATGTGTAAATGAGAACAATCAGGATGCACTGAGAAAAATTTACAAGCTGTTGAGCGTTTCCATGAAACAAAATAAATTAGGTCACAACTTGAGATACGACTGCCTCAGTTAAACAACTGAGTGCCGCAAGAAGACAGGCAAACAACAGACGAGCAATACAACCAATGAGAACGAATGCAACCACGAACAAGACGTTCCCTACTTCTTGAAAGGACTAAGCGACTAAGAAGGAATTGCTTAAAATGCTTAGCGGATTCTAGTTAGAGTCATCTACACAAACATGTGAGTAAGTGAATTTAAACAGGTTTTTTCAGGATCATCTTAATGAGACTACCATTTTTGTTTATGGTCGGTAAGGACAAACATTCGGGTGACTGACCCGGGCAGTTTTAGGTTAGTCATATCTCACGATCGATGGTCTTCAAATACTGGTCAACGCCGGTGTGCAAGATACCCCATACGTCAAAAATTTTTTTTAAAATAGGAGTGCCATTGTAAAGAAAGCTAGAGAAGCAGAAAACTTTCTATACTCTTGACGTAAAGAACGACGCAAAACACTGGCCGAATTCCAAACTCATCACAAAATCCTTGCCAAATAATACCATGTGTGCCTGGCGTGCATACATTTATTTCTCGTTTTGAATGGTCTATAGCTATAAACGCCTCATAACAAGACTGATTCCAGTACGCATATCTTTAATACGTGTAGTAAAACAACCGATATTTTTTGTTACGATGCACGCAACTGAACAAGTCCAGTTTCTACAGTGTAACTACTTAAAAAACGGGCAGAGGCCGCACAATGAATTGGATGGCTCGATTATTTATTTAGTGATTAGAGTGGACCAATTGTAGCTGGTGATAAGTAAACTGGCCCGATCACGCTGAGCTCCGTTAACGCCTTGACGGTTGTAGCATTGTCTGCAAAAAGTAGGACTGTTCAATGAAATCTTTGCACCTGCTTATCAAATTCAAAAAGCCACACACTGAACAAACGTGTCACTATTCAGAGGCTTTGGTATGCTGGCAAATAACGTTTTAAAATATTCAGAAGCGAGGAGGAATTGTTGCATGCCTGATGAACAGCGGTTTCCGATTATCAATGTTCATCACGTTAGTGTAGAATAAAACTGTCAAGTGCATCTTTTTTCATCTAATTCCGTGCAGTTTTCACTTGTATGGTTCGGAATGTGATTGAGAGTACTGATGGAGCAATCCGGTTTCATCGGCATATCAAGTGTTGTCAGAACGATAACGATGAATATAAGCAGGAGGAATGTTCCATCGCCAGTTACTGGTGGTTCCGTTATAAGTTCCATTCGTTTCCTCAAATACAACACAAAACGACAACTGGCATCACCGCTAAACTGTTCAACTAACCACTGCCTGGTTCGAAAACGAATTCGTTCAAAAACACCGTAAAGGGCTTTACGCTCTTCAGCATCTGGACACTACTCTTCATCTAGTAAACCATGACCATAAAATTTTACCCACCACTTTCACTGGATCACATTTCTTTTCAGTTTTAACAGTCGCTTCACATTCCTCTCGTTTAATCGATAGTGCACGATTTTCAGTCATCGGCGTGGACAAGATACTTGTTGCTACGTCACATCGGTCAGAAATTTCACACTGCTTCGTCGCTTCTGAATGTGGCTGCTGACAGTGATCAAATGTGAAACTACGCCTCCCCTTGAATGGCACTGGCTATTAAGTTAAATGCCGCAAAACGTGAAGGGAACAAAAGATGTGAGTGGTAATCACCGACTGCACAGTACGTTTAACCAACTGCTCGCCTCGTTCATGAATGCATACAGGCAGCCGTGATTAATTAGGCAGTCCACAGGTTTTCCTTCGACCGGGTCATGATACAAACATCCTTCCAACGGCCTTCTACATTTTCGGTAAGCAGTTTAGTCGATATTGCTCAAACAACCCAGAGTAGCCGATTAATATTTATCCGCCGACTGTTTTTGCCGACGAGTTTACACAAGTCCAATTTTAATCGGTTCAGCTATTGGTCGCCACTTCTGAGCGTCAGAGTTTTCATCGGTGAAACTGCGTGCCAGACGCCCAAGTTTTTCACCTCGATCCCATTTCACCTCAGAAAACACGCGGACCCAATCAAGAAGACGAACCTAATCTACAATGCTAACCTCCTTGGTGAACGCCCTCATCTCACACAGTCAGGTCAATATATTGCACCTTACACCAGTCGGCCACGGCATGACTAGTTGGCAACCTCAGTGCATGACCTAACCAACTAGGTATGCGCGTACTTAAAAGGTGATTAAAGGAGCTTGGTTAGCTTTCGCAACGAAATACTTGTGTCGTAACACCTACGATGCTTACCCGTTGATACCACCCCATGCGAACGAACAAACGTAGACATAAATGTAAAATAATGCAAGACGATTCAGGTTTCTCATTCCGAACGACCAGGCTTTAATGTCACCTTGAAGGCGCGAACTTCAGAGATATTCCATTGTTGCCGATTAGCGAATATCACCACAGCCTTGAGAATATGAACTTTTATTTCACTCTCTATACCTTCGGGGCTGTTGATACGAAATCCTAAACATATAAGCCGATCAACAACCTCAACAACTTCACTGTGAAACATTGACGCTACGTGATCACAACAGTCTAGGGGAATCACTTTGCACTTTCAGACCGCAAAGTGCATTTCGAAGTAGTTGGCGCAGCGCGAAATAGCGTCCATCACTGTTTGTACTGACTGAATATTGTTGTCAGCACAGTCAAGTTAGGTTTTCAACCGGGTCGGAAGACTACGTCAACATTTGGGAGGTCGTACAGTCCTCATTTGTTTCGTATACGGAATTTTTTTTAAAGTGCTGCAATTTTAGATCAGTGGTACCCCCACAATTTCGAGAATATTGGGAGGTTGATCGATACCTACTCGTTCGAGACGAGAACCTGCCTTCCTTAATGTCTACTGCCTGAGCTATCTATAAATAAAAAACAAAGTAAGGTTTGACAGTACAGTACTGGAAAGTTACCTAAGTGGAAATGATACTGGAAGAGAAATAGACAAAATACACAAGAGTTTACCACTAATATAAAACAACCCGCATTTACGTCTTCGATTACTTCTCAACAAGTTTTTGTAAGAATGGCAGCGGCCTGCAAAACATCTCACACTTCGATCTTTGGCTTAATCGCACCGAGAGCTGCTGTTAGAATCTAGGGAACATCCGATTGCTCCAAAGACATATCTTGCGGGACCACCCAGACAAAAACTAAACTCGAATCACGCTCTTCAAAATCTGGCTCCAGACGCAATCTGACTGGTACGTTCGTCAACATACATTATTTCGCAGCCTTAAAGGTAAAGGTAGCATGTACATTTTGCGCGATTAATCCAGTCAATCCAATGGAGGGCGAGGATAACTCACTGGAATTCACTGTATAAGAGGAACCAATGCAGGCGAACGGCAGTTATGTTATGAACTCGAGTCGACAGATTTAGTACTAATCACATAAATGTAGCCTATCAGATGATATTTCATCACTCAGTTCATCACTATTATCTACATCTGACACCAAAAACGTAAAGCGTGTGAGCTTGGTCTACAAAGAAACAAACACGCTTCAATAGTCCATTTATGGTCACGATAGAGAGGAAAATAGTCAGTCAAGTTAGACGTGGTAGTAAAGCACAAGACCGATCAAGCCATAAAACGAGCGACAAGTGTTAGCAACCGATGCAATAGGCACATATATTAAATTTGTTCGAAGCGAACAGTGTGCAAATGAGCTTTGAAATTGAAAAAGCACTCTGATATGACCGCATATATGCATTCTAAAAGATGGTGTTCGGGAGTGAAAACATAGCTATCATGATGTCAAATCTAGATGGTTAGTTTTCGTTACTACATGACGATTGAATCAGCTGAAAGCGCATGAAGTGGAATGGACCTAAAAGGCTAGATCGAGGAGTTGCTAATTACACATAACAACACGTCGATGAAAGACACTAACTGACACTGCGGAACGCACAGATGTCATAAAACTATGAGGGACGGTGATATCAGGATCGAGCTTAGTCAGTTCTAAACTGAAACGGTCAGCATCGCGTTATGCATCCAAACATTGAGGTTGTAAGCGAGAGTAAAACCGCGTCCGAAAGACAGCCGTCCGTATTATCACATTTTAATAACGAGATTTACTTTGAACATAGCTAAGTCAAACAGTACCACTCACCAGAGAATCCACTGGCCTCCATCTCCAGCCATGTAACTAACAAGAGCGCTGGTAACTTAGAATGACCCCAGCCGAGGGGACACACCAACCACTGAATGGTCACCTTGTAGCTTAACCAATCGGTTAGGAGCTCGGTATGGTACAAAGTGCAGAATACGATGAGATAGCGTACACGTCATACGAGGTCAAAGCATACAAGTCAGTGGCTCCGAACCTTTTCATATTATCTCCGACTCAGCCTTTTAACCGCAGCGTTAAGGACCCTCCAACTAAACATGCATTATAAGAACAATAAACTAAGCCCAGCCACTACTAGGTACTACTTATTATAATCGAATATAAAGTTGCTTGAAAGTTAATTTGATGGCTGGATGTCCCAAAGAACTTTAGATCGCTATTTTCAGTCATTTTAAGTGTTTCTATGTGGTCAACCTTGGGAAACACTTGTCTATATCAACGCACACTTGGGGTTTACACAAACGAACTGATCTGTTCGTCATGAGTAAGAACTCGTCTCATAACCTTTTTACAACTTAGCGTGCGACTGGACTTAAGTGCGACTGAATGTAAACAGATGTTGAAAGATTTTAAAAAGCCTTACAGCATCAATATTTAAAAGTCGTTTCGCAGCCGACAATAGAACTACTTTAACTACGGTTTTAGGAATGCGATCCGTTTGTTTAACTGAAATGTGTCTAGTTTCAAACAGAACATAGAGATCCCAATTTATGCCAATTCCAACGGGTATCATTTTGTTTGATTTCCGATTCTGGCGCTTGCATCTCATTGGCCAGTTAGGTGACTTGGACCCAGGATCGAAAATAAAACAGAATACATTGGTTGCACACCTATATTTTGCCTTCGGGCTGAACAACAAATAAAGATCGTTTGAAGGCAATCTTTGTCTTCGCTCGATGAAGGGTTACAACTGCGGGGGTTGTGTCGCCATACTGGTGCTCTTGCTTTCGTAAAATGTGGCACTGCATGTTTTCTCTGTCACGTAGATATTGTGTGCGGTTTTCCGTGTTCCATTTTGGTCTTTTCTCCCAAGGGTGACAAAAGAAATCAGTTGCTGACGTGAAACATACCGCAAGTTGATGAAAGCTATCACAGCCTTAAAAATACGAGTGTCAACACCACTTCCTATACTCCGGTTATTCTCTACGGTTTTCGAAGAATACACACCAGCCAACAATTCCAAAGTTTATCTTATCAGACAACAGCGATGATGTGGTGATTTTGAGGGAATATCTCGCGGTATAAAGTCGTAAAGCGCTTCCTGTAGGATATATCTTCCGTTGCACCTTCCCAACTAATTCTTTTGAAAGTTTACAGTCGGTCGTTTTCTTAATCGCTGTTCTTCACGTCACTCTTTGTGGAACTTCATGTTATATTAAACAGAGCATATTCGGCGAAAAACGCCTTCTAGAGCAACATCGTGAAGGTCTCATGATAAGTTCAGATAGACTATTATGGTCTCATCGCTCATCTGTCAAAGCACGTGAAGTAAACTTGCTTTTGGCTTTCGCAACTGATTCGATTTCAACTGCGATCAAAACAGCGGAATCTGCTTAAAATTAAATGAAAAAGATGCACTGTTCGCAGTCAAAATTCGGTTTCTCATCAGGACCAATTTTGACAGTCCTCTTATCGATCCGGATGTCATCAGGTACGCCCGACCAGTGATTAAAACAATCAATTCTGAGCAGATAGAGGAACGTGTCAATTTCGGAACTAACGTTCACCCGACCACTGAACACTCGCATTATCAATCGAAACGCCTGAAATCTAATATTTTCCGAAAAGGTGGTTAAAAGATTACTAAGTTAAGAAAGCCGTGTGGTTCCTAATCAACACATTCAAATGTAGAGTTGGCAGACAATTTTGTAAGAAAGTGTGAAATTGCCCGGTCACCAATTGTGTCCGGATGAGTATGCGATATAGACATACATACAATCAGGTGAGATGCTCAATGACGTAATGCAATCAATGAGGGTGTGCACGTAGGGGGGGCGTGTTCCTATTAATTAAGTCGTTTATTGTGCCGACAAAACCACATCTCAGCCGTTGTCCATCGGTAATTATACGGGTCCATGCGTGCGGTTAGGGATCGAAAATTAATTATAAGGATCACCGTGAAATCAACGACGGCTCTGGCGGAGGGGCAAACGTTAAACAGGCTGAATTAGGGAAGCTGCCAGTCAAGCTTGCACGCACTCAAGCGGTCATCATGCATATCAAGCCACGTAAGTTAGACAGTATTGTGATGTTCAAATCCAAGCTTGAGCGGATGTGATAGTATGACTGGAAACCGATATCATTCACACTGGGCGACCCCGAGTTCAAAAGGCTGGCACAAATGAGAAACAAGGGGGGAACTACACACAATTTACAAGACGATCAAAATCAATACCCTGAAGCCATTAGTTCGTGAAATTTGAGACGAAAAAAGTTGGTGTCTGGTCAGCCTCTGGAGCCGCTCACATGATTGAAAATGTACAAATAGACTGGTTTACAAAGGCATGTAGGCACCCTGTCGCATGGTGCCACGCTTCCACATTTTCTAATGTAACAAAAGGTTCATCTCACATGAACAAACACAATCGCACTCACCTTGACCTTGGATTCTGCATTTGCTTTAATGCTTTCTAATCCGGTCTGATTCACAAACGGTTCAAAATGGTGACAGATGTGTTCAGAACCGTTTGGAATTCGGTGAACCAGGTCGTAAAATTGCTTCAGCATGTCCATGTTATTCTCGCGGAGTAGTTTGGGTACCTCGGCAAGCAACTGATCCTGAAATTGAGAATGTGGTGGACGAAAGTAACGACAATAACCTTCAGTGCGTACTTGTGTGTGTGTGTCCTGACCTTTACTGCATGCGACACCAGGGCGTTATTCAAGCAAGTCATTTGCGCTGTAATATGGATTTCGGACCTTGGAGAGACCCGGACTTGAGCTGGACTGTCTGAAGGAATCTGATCCGGACAGGCATCCGAAGGTTCAATGGACAACAACTGTGCGGTCGATAAATGAAACGCGCGGTACACAAACGAATTATATGCGCCATAGGTCGCGGTGACCTGACTATATGGCGTTGCGACCAATGAGGCCACGAATGGGCTGGCCATCTCGAACTAGTAGATCATTAACACACTCACAGTATACCCTGAGTAAAGTGACGAGTACACTAGGAACAGGCAATTTATATCCGTTACACCTATTTTTGTTCGTACCAGCCAAAGACTACCGTCGTTTGTCAAATCACTCGCTCTCCATCCCAGAAACTTCAGCAACGATAGCCCTCTGCCTCATCTTTTCTTCAACCTTCTTGGTGCCCTGTACACTGAATGTTTTGTTCGTTTTTCGGTTCAACTTCGTTTTTCACTTTCTCTCCTCACCTTATTCAGAGTGTTATACTATGTACCCTTACGATGAACCGCTCCCTTTTTGTATTTTCACTATCTTTCTTCACAGCTTAAACATCACCATCTGAGTTCATCGTATCACTTCCCTACTGACCCACCATCCGAGTAGTCGGCTTTGACTGGCAGAACCATAAAAGCCTCCAATCACACGCCTCCTGGTTTTACTCCTTCAGGCTTACACTAGATAGAGAGTGTGCGAGTGGGACTGAAGTGGTGTAGCGCAAATCACTTGTGGTGTGGATTATGCGTACGCATCCATTGGCTTAAGTCATGACGAAAGGCTAATCCAAAACAGATGCTGCCAATCGCGTGTGGATAAGGGTTAACAATGTTCAGATTGGTTACTTAAACTCACTAGATAGTCTTCCACGAATATGGTAACGCAAACTTTCGTCAAAGCGACGATAGCTTCAGAATCGTCCGCGGTATCCAGATAACGTTTGCCGCGCTCTTCCTCCTCGGATAGCATTTGTCCCGCATAAGTTGTGTAAGCCTATGATTAGTGTGTAGAAAAAATGACAAACGGCTTTCAGCGAAAAAGCTATTCTGACACAAAACAAAACATACGCAAATACAGTTACCAGACAGCTAACGATACTCCAGTGAGATGCAATGACTAACTACAGTTAAAAATGAGTTCTCAGCACTGCTAGCTTACCACCTATTATTACCAACGCGCAATCTGTATATGAATGAAAGTGGACAGATCCACTGCTTTGACCTTACTGTTCACACTGATCACCTACAGAATGGACCATAAGATGATGCATCAGCTACTTCAACTGGATAGGTGCGCAGTGGACAGGTGGCCAAAGCGGGATAGAAATTGCGTGTCATTTGCCCAAACGTAGCAGATCTGTTGGTCGAACACGTATGTGCCTCTGAAGACAGATGGTACAATTAGCGTATTCTAGGGGACTATCGGCAACACTCCAATCGAGTCGACCACAGTCTACTGGAATCCGAAAGCAAAAATGTCTGAAACGCCAAGGTGGTTAGGGTATCAGGTGATACGTAACAACTGCTTTCGCAGGTGACACGATTGATGTAAGCTTCTTTAACGATCTGTGGGTGCGGAAGAATAATACCATGTTTGTCAGTTCCCTTACTCTCTAGTCGCACGCCCACCCACTAGGAATTACTGGCGCACTATTGATGACTCAAGTTGCAGAGGAAGAATGTACCCAAGCATAACAGACAGGTAAATTCGGAGGCAATAACCGAGCAATGACGGCAGACGCGTGAACACGGATGATAAACGACCATGGTGACTGATTTGAACATGAATGGTAAATCATGAGAGTAGTCCACTCAGAGGACATTAAGGTCTGTGCGTTAAAAAACCAAACCCCCTGAATTTAACTCAACGTCATGAGTCAATGCACTACGTGGACTAAGCATGTGAATTTAAAAAAAAATCTAATGGCGTGAAAATGATACTTACTTGGTCAGAAGCTTTCACGAACTGGTGGCAGAAACTATCGTCATGAACAAGCCTTGAACAAAAACACAAAGACTCACTCGGATACCGTGCTCTTGAATGTAGGCTGCGATGAGAGGACGGAAGTAATTCTCCATGTCTTCGATATACGCCTTTACCAATTCGGACAGGTAGTCCAATTTTTCCATACCCGTTATGTTAGACAAATCAGCTGGAGTAGGTGGATAAATTGTTCACATGCAGAATATGCAAGCGGGAGAATGAACGATGTCACGAAGGCATATTAGAAAATTTACAGCGAATAGTATTACTCTTAAGGATCCATCCAAGCCAGCCCGAATACAACCTAATTTGATGCATAGCAGTTTATGCGACACAACTGGAGTGACCGGTTAGAAAAGAAGCCACGTAGGCCACAGCACAGTAGCCAACTGGGATGCTAGCGGAATCCACAAACGCGTACAAATACATCCGCAGTGTATAAATACGAAGGAACTTGTCAGCAAGTGACATTGGGATGAACACTATTGAGATGCCCAAATATAGAGGGCAGCCAATATCTGTGTTCGCAGTCATGTGATTGGCGGCGGGCTCTGTTACAGTGAGCTACTGTAAACTTTAACAAGCAGGTGGGTCCGTAATTAAGAGAGGTCTCACATATCCAGTGCTGTGACATCATTTTCCGCCGACGGATTTATCACCTGATCTGGGTCGTGCTGGAAGTGACAGACAAGTGATTAATGTAAGACACAGACATCCTTGACGGAGGCCTTAATAACAAAGCTTGGGGACACAGGGTATTGCATTACCAAAAGCTTGTAGTAACGGAGCAACTACTCACCCGATGTAAGTATAGTAATTTACTGCTCCTATGGGAGTCTCGATAATCAATGCCTAAGTGATCCCTGATGAACACCCGCCATTCAGTTAGCCACCATTTCTCACTTCTATCTGTGTCAGATCCTCATAGGTTGGCTGGACTCGACACATTTTCAACGTGCCCGACACGGTGATTGACAAGGGTCGAACACTTAGAGATCGATTGGAATATGATAAACAGCTGAAGGAATCGTGAGTGCATCTCGCGAAAGGACGATCGGGTAGTATGCGGTGATACGAAACAGTGATGAGACCAGCAATCTAACCATACAAGACGACGATGGATTAAACCATGCATCAGTTGTTACCCGGTCAACTAAGGACAGAGTTGACCTTCCGTGGTTTCCAGGTTACGAGCTGAGGCTAAAATGATATACCATACAAACATACTGGTGGTGTTCTCCCCTTAAAATACTTCTGGAGTACTCTGAAATCACAATGGCCCGGTCCACCGGCACACTTTTGTACGAGCGACTAAGTCGTCTCTCGACACCGACGGTTTACTTTGTTCACCTGGACTATGTGGCATTAACCTTACAGAAAACATATGGGATCATCTTGGCCGAATGAACAGGCGGCGAAACTTAGCATCAGGAGTCGGTGCAGTATTCAACGAAGGTGGATCAATTCGACATTCCTAAACGATAAGGAAAACAGTATCCAGTTTCGAACAAAACATGTTGAGCAAAACATGCTGATCGAGAACTGTTATTTTTGTCGGCCAGAATGTCGAATACGACAGAACCAGGGTCGATCGGAGGTACTACTGACCCAATGAATGGTTGACATTCATCAGAAGTCAAGCGAATGATAGTGATCGGGATAACCACAACAGAAACGGATCGTTTAATTCACTTCAGATGATTGGTTACTCTGTCACTACATGCCTGAACGACAGCAAGGCACATCACACCACATCTTTGAGGGCTGAGAGCTTCAAACCATTTCGTTCGTTTTTACGTTAAGCCAAATTTTGCGCATAACTATGCAGGTGTGAGACTTAACTGGTTGAATGACAGGCAGAAACATTGTCCGAATCCCTAAGGTGGGCTTAAAAACCTCACCTGAGATTTACAGACATCAATCTGATAGTCGACATCCTCTGCCGACAAACCAAAAATGCATGCGAACGTCGGAATCACAAAGATTGCGCAGCGATCTGACAACACAAGCTAGAAACAGTGCTGTTCAACCACAACCAGAGTCAACATTATTAAAAATCCCATCTTGAATGATCACAAAACTGTAGCCTACTAGCCAGTTGGAGAGTCTATCAAGAGTTAATATATCGGGGGGATGACTACACCGTTCAGTCTGTGCAAACAGGTTACCGCGCTTGAGATATCCAATGGGCTTCGGGTTAAGTTTCTTCCCAACACCATGTTGACCAACGTGGAGTATGTGGACCGTACTGCCCTGCTTAAACCGTCTACCGAAGGTGCGTAGGCAGTGCTATACAAGAACAGCTGCGCATGTCAGTATGAAGTACACCTTGCACTTTCAATATACAGAGTACTCCTTGGGAACTGAGGCACTCTCGCTCTTAATTTCTTCATTGTACGGGATTTGATGGGTTGTTGGCAGTTTCATGTAACTGGCATCGAAAAGACGTCCGACTGTTGCTGAAAGAAAGGGTACACAATGCATGTGTGTCACCTGTGACTCGGAAACGTGGCCTGCTCAGGAAGAGAGTGTCAAAAGATTTGCTGTCTAGTTAACTAATCAAGCTGTCGTCAGCAATGGTTGAATCACGTACTCTGCAAGCTAGTTGAGCGTTTATTGCACTAAGATCACCAACAGTTGGATAAAACCTCAAGGTGGGCAAGTAAAGAGGCTGTCACAAAACACGAGGATCGAGTTGAGTCACCTGTTCATTTAGGAGACCTCGTAATCAACCAACTCGCTGGGTAGAGATGCCATCCAACAGGATACCGTTCCACGGTCAGTGTCGTACGTGCAAGCACAACGTCTCTAGCTTACTGCGTTGTCTAGCTTTCTCCCCTTCTTTTGATATCCCTTTTGCTTGCAGACATTCCACGTCACTGTTGAGATGAACAGCAGCCCGAAGCACAATACCGTCTAGATGGCACCATGACCGTTAAAAATGATGGGAATGAAGTAGATAACACAAGATATGACGTTGACCAATCTATGCACCATCATGTAGTTAGATAAAGTCGGATAACTGAAAAAATGAACACGAAAACTGACTCCGAAGATAAAACTTTAGAGCAGTTGTAGGACGTAGCCATGTCACCGTTCCACTTACCACAAGAATTCCGGAAACCACCCACGCGATCTGAATCGATAACCTGACCTCTTCGCTCACACCCAATCAAGTGAACAGCGCTGTTGATAAGTCTGAAACGAATTTCCTCGTATATTTTCGACTTCCAGGTTTCCATCATAAGCTGGACAGAGAGAAACAAAATGAACCGAGGCACATAAAGCGACTCACTTTGCGAACGCTGCTTTCGTGTAGTTGTCGTTGACTCTGATTTGTCTGATGCTTCCCATTCAAGTGTGTGTCCAAATGTCCAAACGCCAAAGGCAAATATTCGGCCCGATCGGAGAATTTGGTCCATTGTACACTATATGTTTTCAACAATGAGGAGTCGTCATGGCTTTCGAGAACGAGCTGTCACAAAAAAACGCGACATTACATGTGTTTACTGATGTGCATATGAAATTACACTCTTGGCAAAAAATGGACGGAGAAGTCAATAGCTCCCAGCAGGTATGGGAGAAGTGTACGCCTGCTGTTCTCTACTCGTCCAAAGGACCGCCGCCAAATCTCGATTGGCGATCAACTAATCGATCGTCACACCAGCGTAAACGACCCTAACACCACCACCAGAGAGTGAGTACGAGTGACAACAAGAATAGACAACGAACACAACGCGAACAGTCATGAAAAAGTCAGTACATTCGTTTTCGTACAGAGTAATACCGAGGGAGTCCACCACTAACGAAAATTATTGCACCGACGCTCTAGTGTACGCATCTGAAAGACATCTCGGAGCGTTTCTAGCTCAAATCATAGGCGAAATTATTTAAAAGATCTAATCCAATTCGTCCAGTTTACCGGATAAAAATCAATAACGTTAACAAAACCAACGTCGCTATGGGACGTTGAGCAGCTCAGGATATCAGAAAATCACCCATTCTCGAATACATCATTCAAATCTTAGAGCAAAATGAAGACACATCAGTTCATCTTCCACGGTAAAGTCCCTTGACGGCGACCTCGGCTTTCACAGTCAGAATGTTGAAATACAGGCAACTGTAAAATCCTACCGTCTCAAATATGCCCAGGAACACGATCAGAACACCACCCAAGCCTGATGGGAGGAACGGATGAAAGATGTCTGTGTTTATTCGCGTACATTTCAATAGTGACAATACCGCACAATGGTTTTAAAAAAGAATCGGCTAAGCAAACTGCAGGACCAATGTCACAGCTAAACTCCGTAACCTGTTCACTGGTTCCGCTACAAAGATAAACTGACAGTTCAGACCTCATTTGTGTCTACTTTTCAACTGTTTCAAGAAAGCATTCAAAACGAATCCGGAAACACAACCCACGGCGGTCGGGGTATGGGGAAAATCGATCGGTCGACAGCACTATCCTCACTCAGCTCATCTAGTTAAAAGCTAGCACCAGGTAAACACTGGTCAGGCTTTTCAAGTTCCATATTGCGAAATAACTCCATAAACTCTTTATACGGTTAGACTGGCTTAGGGATGAATTATCGAAAACATGCGTTCGCTTATATATTGTAAATGTAAAGTCTAATAAACCAATGAAGACCACAATCGGAGTCGAATGAGAAGTAATCAATAGATGACTGACGGATATTCTTCAAAGTCTACGCAAGCGATACAATCAATGACGAATGACAACAAACTTTAAGAACGTGGCGAGAAAACGTAAGTTGCAGCTGGAATTCGTTTCGCACACTACTGTCATTCGTAAACGCCAGATCAGTTGCCATGAGAATAAAACAACCGTTTGTAAACGAATTTGATGAATCACACACTAATACGATTCATAAGTAATACTTGCGACCAAACCGACAGCACCGAAGATCACACAATCTTTCTCAGCGCACAGAGCAGTTTGTCTACGGCTGATCAACAAAGCTTCACGAAAATTACACAGTTGTGATTGGCAAACATTCACTGGGACGTTCGACGATGGTGCAATGCTGATCTTGTGATCTGTGGTCAACAAACATCTCACGTTGGAAGACGCGGTGGTTTTCTAAGCCTCGTCCACCAACTGTTGCGTAGACGCATCCACCAGCGACTTTGGTAGATGTTCCTTGACGATGGGTTCGAGTGTCTTATCTGCTCTACCGACACGTTTTCGTAACAGCAGGAAGACTGGTGGATGGAATAAATGTTAGAGGATAAAAGAGTCTGCTGATCGACTGGAGTTAGGACAACCGAGTGGTTCATAAGAGTGGGACTAGCGTAACTGCGTTATAAGCGCGTTTCAAGTTAATGAACATCATTTTCCTCGACGTGTTCATCACGCCATCGCCTTTTAACGGAAGCTACAAATAAACAGCATTCCCGAGTAGTAACACAGCCTGCACTTCTGCAGGCCTCAACTGGCGCCATGTCCCGATGAAAGGTTCCAGGGAACTGTTAGCATGAGGAATTTCGTACAATACATGCTCAGCTTTCTAGTCTCTCGTCGGGCGCATTCTCGACGCTCCACAAAACAGTACACGAACTAATGACCTTTTGTAGGCTAGGGGAGTACAAATCACACGGTTGAGGATTATCTCGACCGTCTTGGCCCGTTAGATAACGAACGGTCAATACGTTACCCCGAAAAGTGTCTAGGCAAAACATCCGAGAAAGGCAAGCTGTTCTTTTTTGTTCAAAGATCATTAATCCTTGGATTAACAGAGTTGAATACTGGGATAGCTTCTGTAACCTATTGTATATTTCAACCAATTTGGAGCATAGCTCAGACATAACGTTCGTACGAAATCAGATCACCCAAAATTGCGAAGGAGGTTTGCTATATAGCAACCGTGAACAAATCGACCAGAAAAAGACTAAAGGAGCTCCATGTGGTTAAGCTACTGGATGGTAAAGGAAACTCCATATACTCAACGCACAGTAAGCGTTGACGTTTTACACTGCCGGCCGGGATTTGCCGTGAAGGCTAGATATAACCACATTCAAATATACCATCTAGTGCAATCGGACATTTGTGGACGAAGAAGTGCTGTCAGCGGAACACAGTGTGTCTGCTACAACATGCAAAAGTTTGTGTGGTTTTTAAAATATAGGCAACCTGCTTCTTGCAAGCAAGTGGTAGAGTGTCAACTAGCCACTTGTTTAATCCACAATATAGTCATGTAGTGTTAGAGTGGGCCTCGTTGAGACAGCAGATTTGTGAGTTTTCAGTCAAATGTAAGATTGAAGATTGTGCTTTCAAAAATTCCAAGCTGCAACATTCTTTCGCATTGACATCATACAAAAAGTGGCTTTAACCTGACACACCTGTTTTCCCATGTAATAGTGTCAGATAAGGATTGACTTGAATAAATGGGGTAATCTTACTTTGTTTGTGCACTGTAGGTAGTCCATAATGACAATACTGGTTTCCTTATTGTCGGGAATTGTATGACACGTCAGCTAGCTGGGCCTTAGGCCACCAGTGATTCACAGCAGAAGTGGAAATCAATCCACAACTGAGCATGCACACGTTCGAGTGGTGTATCAATTAAGGTTTTGTTTACATGCATTGAAGATGCCAGAAGCAACTGATTCCGCTGAAAATGTGCCAGGTTGAGTTTGAGATAGACAGATGAAAGAGATAATGAAAACATGGTGGGAGAGGGTTAAATTGTGTGGCAATCATGACCAATGCGTACTTTTGTCAATTTGCTAGAGAATTATTGTTTTCATGCTAGTCAAAGATTTGCGACGGATAAGTGTGCAGAATCAGTTCAATTCGTAATTTGCATTTTTTGACTCAGCTGTTCAAATGGCTGACAGGAACTCAGTCTTTAAAAGTTTTTGCTATGGTTTGTTATTGCTTGCATCGCCTGCATAAGCTTTAGTGTGGGCCATCGCGCACATACCTCAGAAGGGAAGTGCGAGGGTATAAAAATACGTATGCATGTAACTAAACTAACGTCAAGCGATTTGCTCACTGTTAACATATACTCTCATAACATGCACATTTTTTGACCTCAGACTGTACCATACGTCGAAAAGTCCAACTGTAGCCTGTGATCTGACCGAACAGTCTGAGCTGACTGAAGTGAGAGAAAAAAATCCTCGGTAGCCCGAAGCGCCCGTCATCAGGTTTACACTCGATAGACGGTATGATGCACCTTTTTCATTGCTTCGGGGCTTACTGATTTTACTACCAATTCCCTTATTACTGACGAGTAGTCGGGGACTTGGTTTGTTCTCAAGTTGACCATCACACAGTCGTGCGTAACGTCGAGTCAATGGCGCAGTGGTCAACACGGTTGCCTCATGATTGAAATGGCCGGAGTTCAAATCTCGGCAGTGGCAAGGATGTGCACTACGGACGAGCTCTAATGAGAGCGAAACTCGAGTCTAGTGCTTCTTTTCGAAAAGGCTGGCTGGAAGGTCTATCTGAATGCGAAGGCTGCGATCAAATGTGAGTGATGGTCAACTTGAGAAAATCCCTTATTCTTCAGACTAGCAGAGTCTAATTATCTCATCGTGACTACGTAAAGTGAGTAGGCTTTTTCTAATTCTGGGCGGTCAAAACATACTATATATACATTTAATGGGGTTATATCATGGCAGTTTAGCTATAGCGATCCCTTTATAAGACCCGATGTAGACTATTCAGTACCTGGCCGATAATTACCCTTGCCCTGCGATGTTAAAACTGTGGGAATGTCTCACTATCATTTCCTTGATAAACAAGTGAAAAGGTTTGACAGCCACCAATTGCTAGTCAGGTTTGGTCGGATGCAATACACAGGCTCCTCAATATTACTTCTTTGGATGTATGGCGAACACGCAACAGATAAGTGGGGCCTTAAAAGTTCAAGTGCAAGCCGATGGTAGTGGGGCGTATGTAAGCACGCAGGCGCCCCTCGGTCCCGATTGCCGTGATAAACCACTCTCGATATGGATGCTACAAAGCATGCGTGTGGGTATGTACGATAGAACGTATGAAACATACCTTCCGAACATTGGTAAGGTAATCCCCAATACTGTCCGTCAGAGACTCACGAATTCGGTTGGCTCCCTGTGGCACATACCACATAACAACGTTAAAGACATCTCTGGAGAAGTAGCGTGATCACATGTGTGAACGAACAGAAAACATTGACCTACGCGAACAACGTGTGCCATTCGGGTGGAGATACATCTTCCATGTGTAATATACGTCTGATCATTGCATTAATTGAAAGACAACGACGTTCAAAATCAGCTTCGGAATTCTATAAGTAGATGTGACTTGTCTGCAGAGATCGATATGCATACCTGCATGAGTGACATCTTGAGATTATAGACAGAAAGAAAGACGTTTGTGGTAGTGCGGTGAACGGGTAAGAAAGATAAGACAGCGAGCTCTGCTCAAAAAGAACTAGGTATAATACTCAGAGTGTGTCGCCGGCACAGCAATTGCGCCAGGATACTGCAAGTGGTTTCCGAAAAAGGCAGTCTGCAACGAACACAGAACAAGGAATCATTGACGAACATCAGAAGCAAGCAAAACATTGTCAAAATGTGCTAAGCTTTAAACGGGATCACCATTATTTCCACGACAGCACGGTATGAAAACAATTTTTACAAATACGTCCATTATTAATCAAACAGAATCTAGGTAAGCCAAGTAATACCACTTTGGCCTGCCAAATAAAACGGTGCCAGGTAGTTAAAGTCGCAATTCGCGAAAGGGTTCAGGAGGTTAAATGGTAATCGAAGCAAAACATCAGGTGTAGAAAGAAAACCATAGAAGTAGTCAAGTCGAAGAAGTTCGAGTATAAAGCGGTAAGTTTGGCATGAGAAACGCATGTGCAAATTACTTTCAAAACACTAGGAAACAAGTGAACTTCATTGTAACGAATTGATGTTCCGAATGCTAGGCATGCTTTTTCTCGCCGCGTCACAGATTTTTTTATTCCAGTAAACACCTAATTACATCCAAAGAAACAAGTAGTCACATGCAGAAGAACTGCTCAGCCGCGGCCTTGTTAAAAAAGGTAGGCATCCTAGCGTCGAGACACTCACCGCCATAAGATCTGCCTGTGACCTCTTTTCCTACAACAGCGTGGAGGTCAGGCATGCGTACTGCGTTGATCCGAAGGGTTACGTTGATCAGCAATTCAACCCATTCACGTAAAGTCATAAGTGACGTAGTTGATAGTCCAAAAAAGAGGAATAAAACAGGAAGCAGTTCTAGACATGGGGTTGTACGTCGCACTACTGATTACGTAAGGGTGCTTAAATAATGCGGTAAAATCTCATGAGCATAGGGCAGAGCTATTTTGCGATCACAATATTGCAATCTTTAGTATAAGGAGGAGAAGGAGAAAAAGAAATAGCCTAAACGAAAAGCACTCCCGTCGCCCAACAGTTGATCATGGCCTCCGGGGTTTTACCTAATATGGTCAAAAGACCCACAATGTTCTTCTGAAGTTCGATGTAACTTACAACATACGGATTGTGTGCTGTAGAAATCGGAGTCAGATAGCAATGTCTTATTTAGTGTCCTCGGGCTAGACAACCCACTAAATACCAAGTAGGCCACACACTTTAATCATCAGTCTCTGGTAGAGATCCACAAGAAAACGCTATCTCCTGTTGGCTTGAGGCCGGATTTCTCAGTCGGAGATTGCGTATGGAGTGCTTCACGCTAACTTCCTTCTGCGACTCAAACGACCGCGAAGTAACAGAAGCTACCGTTACTTCGGCAGACTGTTCCAAACATTTTAATAACTTCCACCTCAGCTACCAATTTCATTCCATTCAAAACAGGATAACCGGTGAAATTCAACACTTTTGAAGTCTGTGCATTCTAAAAGGGTTGACAAGTTGGTACGACGAACACTCCAGTCTGGAACTGGATGAACACATTCACTTAAATTCGCTCTTGGATAACGTTATGGATCAGCAGTTCTTTTACAAGGTTTCTGGTGACGATAAAGCCGAACCACACAGTAGTTCTGGGGTAAAATCGTGCAGAGTTCCAAGGCAGAGTAAAGTTTGTTCGAATAGAGTCCCATGGATCGTCGCTTGTGTGCCATCACACTTACAACTTCGGTCGGCCTGTCTATATGGACCAGAAGGATATTGTTTGCTAGTCATAACTGCATTAGCCAAAGCAGAAAATTTCAGACGATGTTAAAAACGACTTCAACAGTGTCCTCCATGAGCATCTATGACAAACTAAACACTCGAAATTCACTGGGCTTGCCGGTGATACAAACACACATCTTGGTCGTATTACATCAGAACTGGAGCCGTTCGGTGGTATGTACAGTGTCCGGGCGTAAGGCACTGACAATGGCAGTCAGCCGTTACAATTACCTGCACCCTCCGGCCCATATCCATCGGGTTACTTATTTTAGCACAGAATGGAAGGTGCCGAGCGGAGACCGTCCTCTGAAGCTCACCCATGTATGTAAACCAACCTCAACGAAGTCAGCCATCAGTTGGGATACTCCTTCAAAGATCGCTGTTGACTTTGGAGTAGCCAACTGTACGCAGACCGAGCCTTAGTCTGCATCCGTTCTGCTTTATTAGTTGCATACAGAATAGCCACCAGTGGACATGAACTGTTCACCCAGAAGTGGAACGATGAGGGTACGCAAAACACCTAATGACAGGTAAAACTCCCCGGTCACAACA
The DNA here is from genome assembly GCA_008508345.1 of Paragonimus westermani. Taxonomy (NCBI): domain Eukaryota; kingdom Metazoa; phylum Platyhelminthes; class Trematoda; order Plagiorchiida; family Troglotrematidae; genus Paragonimus; species Paragonimus westermani. The sequence continues at coordinate 216,672 of QNGE01000283.1, read as the reverse complement.
GTGGAGTGATCCAATACTGTGCAGGAATCACAACAGCTGTACGGGCTCTTGAGAAGTCTTTGCAAAAGAGGCATCATATATACGACAGAAGTGAGATCCTGCTTACTCGGCGGAACTTTTGAAAAACTTCAACTGATTTCCTGATTCATCATCATCATCATCATCAGACAGCAATACATCAGTGGTTCACACTAATGCTTAACTGCCACATAACCATGAAACAGCAAACCCTATATAAGAAGAGAGAAGGAAAAAGAAGGGGATGGGAAGGGACCTAACTACTGAAAATGACCACGTCCATATTCAAGCGTTCAGCATGAAGGTGCCTGCACCCTGCAAACAAACAACTGAGCTGCAAGTGAGAGTAAGGCGTCATCAGCGAGACATTGCCCCGCGTCATTAAATGCATTCACTTCACAGACAACTGGGACAAACAACGACAACATTCACGCCACTGAGCTCGATTAGCCGCCATCTCACCTAGTGTCTCCAACCACCGACTCTGTGAGTTGCGTGGGCCCCAGTCCGGGAGACGAACTCGATCTACAGTGATCAACCCGTTCGTGAACGACTTCATTTCCCTACGCCAGATCATTATCTGACCACCTCGCATCTTACACTAGTCGGCCGCAGTGTCAGCGAACAGTGCTCGGTGTGGAAGACGACTAGCTGGCATCCTTAATACATGATCTAACCATCTAAGCCTGTGCAAACGTAGGGATTGAACAAAAGAACTCGCTTGGCAATCACTACCAAACACCCGCTTCCTAACCTC
>QNGE01000283.1:107163-182707 GCA_008508345.1 Paragonimus westermani | reverse complement strand
CGTACTCATAGTACCCCGTCGGCGAAGAGGCGGCGAGTACGCTAGGCTCAGGTAGGTCAAATCGGTATACCTATTCTACTTCTGTTAATGACTGCATCGGCCAACATCGTGGTCATTGACAATTAATCCGCTCTTCTTTTCAGAAACCTGAGTGTCTGTGGTCTTCTACCCATTCCTTTCTCCGGCTTTGTTGATGTGATGTATGATGAATAGTCTGCCTGGCTTTTCATAGTCCAATGAGAACTTTGCTTTTCATCCTTATCTTCTCTGTGATGCACTAACCTGCACCCCTATACTGCAACGCTTCTTGTATTACACTTCAAAAATCTTTCTCCTCGGTGTAGATCTCGTCATTGCAGTCTCTCTGTTTAGTTTCCGAGAGATAGGGGTTTCCTTTCCTTATTAGCCAATCAAGTGGCTAACCAGCATTGGCCGACTAGACAGAAAGGCACCACTGGCACACCTCCCGGTCTTATTCCTTCGGGTTTACACTGGATATGTGGTGTGTTGGTTGAACTACAACTGGTGCAGCGCAAGCCAGTTGCAGCGATGGCTAAGCGCAGGCGTCCTTTGGCTTCGGTCACTGTGACAGGCTAATCCGAATCGGATGCCGCCAACCGTGTGTGCAAATGATTGTACGCGTTTGTGGTTTAGTTTTTGACGTGACCTGTGCGGAAGTTTGTGCAATAAACGAACTCGCATGTCAAGCGTCTTCCCCGGACACAACGCATGTTTTTTGGGCGAGACAGCAACAGGATTAATCGACATTTATTTTGCGGTATGTATTTTTCGGTAGACACGCTAACAAGGTTCCTTTTATGGACTGAGGGTTACGAAATTGCTGTATAATCAATCACAGTAGATGGTGCGGTTTTCTCGAGTTAATTGGCCATCAATCTCCTGTGTTGAGAATATTTTCCAAATTGAAGTACCTCGAATTTGACTTGAAGATGTAGGACAGTAGGCGAACCGAACTCTCAGGGATTTCTTCACCCGATTGAGAAATGTTCATCTTTCAATCTGTATGTTTAGGCCTTATCGCGTAATTTTATCCTCAATTCCCTCCTTCACCTTTCACGGTTGTCACAAATTTTTAATCAACCCTTTCGGACCAAACGGCGTTCACTACGTGCGCCTTGGTGCCTTCTCACTCTAGACTATGTGCACCTCGTTTCGCGCGCCGGCCTGTGGGACTAAGGTGCTGCGATAGATTAATTTTCGGGGTTGACTCCACCCGCTCTCATTATGCTGGATCTTTTTCCCATCAGCTGGCACATATCTGTTTCACTCGCGTGTATGCACCCTCCAGAGACGTTGGCTCGTTGGTTTCGTAATCGCACATTAAATTTGCTGCTTGTACCTGTAGGCGAGCGGAACCCATCTGGTTCTTGCTTGCTGTTGTGCATATCATGAACATGTGGCCAACAAAACGCAAGTCACTGTGAGTTTTGTTAACAGCACTCTGTTAACCGGTTCAGATTGTTTGGCTTTCGAGATCTGGTCTGCCCACGTTTCACTAGGCGTCCTGGCAATAAAGCTTTGGAACTGATCACAACTGAGCGCTTCGCAGTTCACACCCATCCACCGACAATCCTACTTAGTGAAGCAAATCGGTTACCAGTCTGCTTTTGGATAGGCGAGCAAAAGAAAGCAGACCCATCACTTTTAACTTCCGCTTTATCTGTGAGAATAGGCGGCGCCTCTACTGTACTCACTTCTGAATCAAGACAAGCAATAGTAGAACAGCATAAAGTGACTTCAACCATATGGGGCTTTGCACAAAAGCACAGACCATTAATCTTTGTTAGCAGACTAAGGAAGTCAGCGCGCAGGCGTTTAACGCTAATTAACACGAACAAGCAGGTAAGTAGAATGTTCTGTTTCAGAATCGCACGAAGTGAGGTCGAATCCGTTGGACTCCGTTATGGTTATGTTTCTTGGGACATAGAATCCTGCAGATGTTTTAGGAAAGACTAGAACGACTAAGTTGATCCGACCTACATCTCCACCGCTCATCCCTGTAACAATCGTGGTAAAACTGTACATTGCCGGCAATGAGATGTCGTCTGAAACGAAATCGTTCCAGAATATGAAGTGACGTTTCTTGCGAGGTGACGCAGATCTTCAGTAGTCCTGAAGCCGTTTCATCACACGCGCGGTCTGGACGGCGGTTGTGAGAGATGCAGTGAAGCTGAACGTTAGCTGGTCCGAATGTGGAGACAAGAAAATCTCGCTGATTCCCGTCGGGCACATGGGGCTTGCCTCAGATAATGGAACTTCGAGTTCTTATGAACTCCAAGGGCAACCTCAGTAAGCTGCACACTCGGTCCTCCGCTCATGGTTTTCCTCGGTGTAACTGAGCGCCAGTTCTGTTCCGTAGTTGAGGCCAAGGCAGTACTGGCCCCCAGTTCCAGATCCTGTGAACGCTACCTTTTTCGGTCGAGATGGATCACAGCTTATTGAACATTACCTTCTGTGCAGTCGCGTGACAGAAATGAAAGTGCAACAGGTACCATCAATCTTGTCACACAGATGACCCAAAAGATCTTGATTGTACCCACCCCGAAGCTCTAATCAGCTTATGGAGACCTCCAGGAGGCCGCTCACTTTAACTGGATCTCCACGAGTAGTAGATTTGGCCCTTTATAGGAGCAACGGTGGGAGTACTTTCAAGGTGTTTGAGATGAGATTAAACCGATGTCTGAGAGGCGGAACTCTTCTTACATACACTGTTTTGTTCAGTATACGTCCTGACTTCTACAGGCGCAGCAGGCGGGCCAGATGGTCTTGTTGCAATAGCAGAATTCGCATTTAGGAGGAATATGCTGCTAAAGTTCAGCTGGGCGGCTCAGGTATACGTAGTGACGGCGCGGGTCTCTTTGGCAGCTTCACAAACTAGCAGAATCACTAATCGCTCCCCAGACCACAGAGTAATCAACTGACGTCGTCACAACCTCAAGAGGGATTATTCTATTTGCAGCGTTCTAACTCCAACACTCACTCCCACAACGATTGTTTCACATGGTCGGGAAATGTTTTGGAAAGTTCTTCTTATGTGTTTATGACGCCCCGGATTCATAATTGATTTTTTCGTGCGCAATTCATTGTGAATTTTGTGACTTGGTTGATCAGATTATTTCGTTCGTATTGTCTTACTGTTCTCGGGGTCACTGTGCAATCTCCCAGCTTTTGTTTGTTGTGCATCACACAACGCGAGCTTCTGCCTATCTGCTCAATCCATCAAAGAGAATTGTGAAAAGTGCACCTGCGTAACTCCGGCAGAAATTTACTCCAGGTTTTGACCGCCACAATCGGGCATTGCTGCGATCGAACGGTCTTCGGGCAGTGGGTAAACAACAAACGATTACCAAATTCAGAGCCAGAGTTAGTGGTGGATTCCACGGTACTCAACTGTAGCAGCCATCTGAGATGAACTCGAGTGAGGAGTAGTGTATTTTAGATATTTATAAACAGCGTACTTATGAGAAACACACACGGCGCTAACGTCACCCGCAGACCACCAGGATTACAACCGGATACTCGCACTTTTCAGATGACATTGGCATTATCTGCGTTTAGCGTTGCTGAACTCTTTGTGAATACCTGCAGCACATCTCTTCTCAGCCGAATTCAGTGCCGATCACTGGTGTGCACCTGGGATCCCCTCAAAGTTGGGAGAAGTTATCGATTCCTCAGACCCTGATCTCTGAGTCTACCGACATCGAACATACCGCGAATGTAAGCCACTCTTTTTGACCCTCTCACTGGACCTCTCAGACAAACGAGAAACCTAGCAGCCTCTCCAAGAATAAGCGTTCTTTGGCCCACCTCTCAGTGGCGATAATCAAATCGTATGGCGCGCGCATAAACCAACAATGCTCGCTCTATTGAGGTCCTCACTCACAGTACCCTTCATAAGACGTTGGCGGCGCACACCACGTCTTACAATCCCCGATTCGGTTTTTATAACAATAGTGCGGATTAATCCGTCCGAAACGGAGAACCACCGGCCAGCCGAGCCGAGCAGCCAATGGGTTCTCGGAGTTGCGTCAGCCGTTGCCAGCAAGGCGTCGTCTGCATGAAAGCCGCGTTCCTCATTTACTCACCTCTGTCGGGCCTCAATAATGGGATACCCCCTCATCCACTTTTTCCGAAGTGACGATGCCAAATAATTGACCTGTTTTACTTGTGCACTGTACCTTTCAGTGAGCCAGGCCGGCACTACCTGTAAGAAGTAAGAAGTCATTCAGCTGAAAGAGGTGGAATAAGTAGCGTTAAACCTCAACGACACGACTGGGAGGTTTTTGGATATTTATTCTACCTCATCCAACAACGACAGCACAGTCAATCGTCAGCCATCTGGTTCACGCGATTTGAATTCTGAGGTTCCCGGACAGACCTTACTAGCTGCTCCCATACTCCACCTCCGTGATTAATATAAGTCAAAGTGAAGTGCCACATCTTTCGTTTTCAGAGCAGCCTACCGCTCACACCGTCCTAGTCAAGCAACCTAGTCCAAACTTTAAACTCTGTGCTGGCATCCGCAAAGTTTGGTCCGTTGGATATGTATCACTTAGGTTTACTCTTCTTTCAATAAAACGAACAAGCAGCATAAGGGAGGAGTAGGCGCAACCTTGGGATGAGCTGCCTTATATTTGCGGCACAAGCAGGTTGAATATAGCCCAATTCGAATATTATATTGACGTGAAAAACCAAAACACGAAGTGTGAAACTGCGTATCGCACCTGAAATGTTACACAGCGTAATCCTCCACATGGTCAATCTTGGGGCACGACCCATCGTTCGTACGCTTAACTATGGTTGTTGAGACTCTGCAACCATTACCTTGGGCTATGGGCAGAACAGAAACGTGAAGATGTTCGAGTTTGTGGGTCACAAAGTCATTAGGGGTGGCTGGTGATCAAGCTTCAACTATGAAACCCGCGACGAAGCTGAAATGGTAGCGTCCAAATTTTCTCAGTTCTGATCAAAGGGTTGGTGACGGAAACGAGAGGCGACGCCTTCGAGCACCGTGTATCTCAGGACAGCCGGCCATGCGGCTCGAAACAGTGACGTCGAAAATACACCCCCGCGACGGATGTTTCGAGTTTTCACGCGTACTGTGTATTTTTAAATTTTGGAGAGAACAAACTAGTTTGCGAGCTTTAGGCAATCTCTACATCACGTCATATCCTCCAGTTTACGTGTGCTATTGACCAGAAAAATTTTCCGAGTTATTTGAGAAATGACATGCAGTCGATTTTGCAGAGCCTGCTCCTTTTCAGCTAGAATAAACAATAAAAGACACTCAGACCTCACAATGCGACATTCTGGATGAACGTTCCCATCGTGCTTCGCCGCGATAGCTGCAGAACCGACAGCGGACCGAAGTAAACGGTCAAGAGAGGCTCAGTCTGAAAAAATGAAGCGGTCAGTCCTAGATGTCGTTTGTTTTGTTCTGACGGATCACATAGTAATGGTGAGGGTGGAGTGCTCTTTAACATACAAGAGGACATTTCAGTTATACTGATTATTGAGTCCATATTTCTCCGCACTTCTGATTTAGCGTGCTATATTTACATGCCGCACATTGAAACCACGCTTATCACTCGTAGGGAACGCAACTTTCACGGACTTTAGAGTTCTATGGCACATGATGGGGCTCACAACGGAGGCGACATATCGGATCAGTTAAAAATTATTTATTCTTGTTGGCGGAATCCCCAATTCTGAATGCAGATACTGAATCCAGTATTCAACACTTGCGAGCCTTAAGGCGCGTTTACTCTGACCCCATCCCCGTCCAACCACATACGGAACTACACTCCCAGAACTACCTGGTCCTCTCGCTAATAACGGAGAAAACATACCTTTCCCACCTCTAAGCTCATCTCGGTGACGGTAAAACCACATGGAAAATGGGTTCACCCAGCTCCCCAGTTTCTTCTCGTGGTATCAGTTCAGCGCTGCTCTTCACAATGAGTCAAAAGAGACTTTCTTTCCGAAGGTTTCGCTTAGGTTTATAGCCTTGTCCGTCAGGAAACGACTAAGCAGCTAGTCGTTTTTTTTCAGGCAACTGAACCCTCTTGAATTCAGCCTTGATGCTGCCGCATTTACCACAAACTATCACTACTCGTCGTGTAAGCGTATTCAAAAACCACGTGGGTCAAACGATCAGAGGTGCAGAATCTGACCAACAAGGCTTCCTTGTAAACGGGTGACCGAAATGTCACCAAAACCTTCAGAATTAGTCCTTAATGAGTGTCTTTTGTTCTTCCAAGTGTAGTCTGTCACTTATACCAAGACTACGTGCGCTCAAAGCTTTTCGTGCTTAGAAGAACTTTACTGGAAAAACTCATTTGAATTGTCTCCATCGACAAACTAAACTGAGGCACGTGAACAATCAGCGGAATCGTTGCTTCACCCAGTTCAGTAACAGGACAGATGGGAGTGCGAATAAGCTGTAGATCACTGTCATTAATGACGCTGACGGTAGAAGATGTTAGTCCACCTCTAGAAGGACAAAAAGAAATAAAGAGGTCAATAGGTATGCAGTCTACATGCACCAGTCGCCAGAGAAAACAGATGTCCACCGGATCTTCCGTCAAACCTAAGAACCTGAACAAGGATTGGAGTTGTTCTTTCTGCTTGTTGATGGAAGAGGCCGGAACACTGTTAGTTCTCAGAATGCAGCCAACAACAAATAGGAAGAAGGACGTATCACATAACAGAATGAAAGAGATATACTGCACTGGTGCCAATAACCTCAACGACAATGGTCTGTGGTGTCTTTACGTCCGAAGTTTAATGTGAACGGGTACAGCAGTATTTAAAAAATAACTGCAGGTTTGTAAGGATTTTAAGACCTTGGAGACGACGTAGACGGCCTACCCGCCTCACGCAGTGAATGCTTCGTGAACTGAAACCCGACCGGCCATTAGACAGCCGTTCATGCATTCCTTTCTGTGGTATGTAAGCGTGTCCATAGTTTCTTCAAGTGCATTACGTGAACTAAAGTTTCAGGCTATCAGTTTACAATAAGTCACCAAAGTCGGAATTGTTCATATATGTGACACTGGATTCGCATCAGTTGCACGTTTGACTGGGTCCTAATTAAGTGCCGTTAGCCCACTTAATTACCTAACTTCATTTTATCAGTCTCTTTGTTACCAGGCATTTGGTCGTATAGGTATACAACGCCAAAGATGAACGTGTTTTGCTCACCATAGTTTCACTGAAGAAATGTTGCGAAAATTGTATAAAACCCGCATGAATTGAAAGATTCTCCCTATTGGCGACCACTAAGACATACCGAGTACGATACTCAAGAAATGGGTCTCCATTTTTCTCACACGGGTGCAAATTTAGAACCTCGAACCAAGTGTCTTGAGCAATATACACGTGTTTAAATTCGAATATGTAACTACTTCTGTTACCGTTTATTTGTTCGGCGACTAAAATTCTCCGTCCTTGAGTTGAGTTTATATCTAGACTGCGTAACCGCCAAGACACTGTGCTACCACTCTGTTGTGTGAGTCACACACTTGTAATTTGGAAGTCATTTTTTGTCGTGCCGAAGTGTCCACTGTCCACCGGATACCACGCGCAGAAACGATAACATAATGTGTAGAAGTATGGAAAAAGAAGTCTACAGACAACCTTTGTCATCCGATAGGATAGTTTACGTTTATTGTTGAGAAGCAACGCAGATCAACAAGTCACCCATATAAATGTGAATACAATGTCATACCTGGCTCTTTTCTAATCTCATCCAATAGTGGTTCGATCTAATGAGTCCGTTAAAACTGATATTGAAGATTCTCGTTTTCTGTGTGTCAGCATACCGAAAGTGTGTATGGACATGACAATCGCTAATTTTGTGCTGAACGGTTGACTTCCGACCAAACGAATGATTATTCACAAACAATTCATCCTCAGCTATCTCTTGGCCCCACTGACACTGAACAAGACAGCCGAAGATTCACAGGCTACTCATCTTTGTAATTGCGTACAGCGAACAATCTTTTAAGCGTTCCATGCCAATGCGCCATCTACATCAGTCGGTAGGAAACTGCACCCTGTGAATAAGAAATGTGCGCAAATCCAGTGGCACACTTGTAACGCATTTCGCTGTCATGTGGTTAACGTTATTCAAGTTTTCGACTTTGTAAGTTGTGTGCATGAAATACTGGGTCTTTGGCTCATACTTTTCGGTTTTCGCTACCATTCCAGACTCCCATTATGTCTCGTACTTCAGAGAGACACTGTACCTCGGTGCGTCCACTCCGTCACGCATTACAAACTAATTAACAAAAATGCAACGAAATTGTAAAATTACGTTAGTCTGTGAAATTATTGGTGGGGTATAACGGAATTCGACCTCTTAGGGGGGATTGTATAACTTTTTAAAATTTGGGTCTACCCGAGCAAGACAACCTGATTTTCCCTCCTACAATAAAAACGTATGTGGGTTATGAACATCAGGCTGGTTATAAAGTGCAACACAGGAATAGCTGTTTTGTAACGCAGTACTGTGTCAAAACTGTGTACATGAGTGGTAATTTCCTAGTTATGATATGAATGGTCGTCCACTGTTACGAAAGCCTGAACTTTTGCGGCGGAGGTAGTCCAGAGGTAGCAGTTAAGTTGGTGTAAACGCGTATTGAGTGTTTCTTGAGAATCCCACTAAGACACCCATGGGACTGTCGAAGAACACTCATAGAACAGTTGCGTTGCCTAGTGGGTATATGGATATTTATCAAACCGGGAAAGTCTCACGTACGAAATATCTAGTTAGTGTAACTTGATTGAACAGGTGATGATAGAAGCACTTGATCGTGTCACAGGCTTCAGCGTTAGGGAAACGAACTGCAAAATGAACGATATCGAAGATCATTCTTCGTCTGACCACTTCAGTGCTTGAGTGGTTATACTTATAGATGCACCATCCATTTGCCCTACTTTGCGAACAAAAGCAAGCAGTGCCCCACACTAAAGCAGCTGCCTAGGTTGAGGGACTAACGACTGTAATGTGTTAGATGAGCAGTCGGTGTTTTCACCCCCTGTTTTTATCTAAGCCCTTCTCGTTAATCCATCCTCTTCTTGCACCCGAAATCTTCTTGGTAGTTGTTGTGAACCCATCTTGGAAGGACTGACAGGATCATTAGGGTTACGCATGCGTAAATTCATTCCCGTCGGTGTTAATCCCGGTGCATTACGAAAGCTTGACGTGGTTTAATTGCCGTAGCTTATTCTCGCGCAGCTTGTTTATTCTAACTCCTCACCGCTAGACCTCTGTTTATGTGTAATTCTGTCTCACTTTCATTTTGCCACCTCGCCATCATATAGCTGTCACATTTGATCTCGTTCACGTGAGTAATCAATCTTGGGATTTGTAAACTTGGTGGATTCAATGTCGAGGTGTTATTTTCCAGTAAGTTTTTGGGCATTTTTCTTCTACACTGAAACGTCGATGATAAGAAACTCATCTATACGACCGTCTTATCCTCCGGATCCGAATCGTTTTCCAGCGGACTCGGAATTTATAAACGCTTGCTGCATTGCAGACACGACTATCCCACATCCAGCATGTCGACAGACGCTGCGAGTTAACTAAGTATACCCCGGATAGCCAGCTGATATCTGGGATTAACACCCTACGCTTAAACACTTATGAATGCTCCATCCATCTTGTCCTACTTAGAGAACGACGTAGAACACTACCCCTTGTTTGCACACATAACTGTCGGATTCGTTTGTCCTATCTTATGAACGAGGCCAAACAGTACCCTATGATTAAACGTTTGAAAATTTCAAACAGCCTGCGTGGCGAATCGTTTTTCCACCACGAATGTGCCCGTATATTACGGGTGGACCATGTCCCTGCCATCTGTAATTAAAAATTGGTACAACTGAAATCAGGAAATGTATCTTGACATACTTGCGTCTGTTCACCCCGTGAGTTACGTTCGCATTTACCACATATTAAAAGAAGTCAGAATAGGTTAACTTGTGTTCGTTATGCAATGCAGATATTCGTGTATCTTTTGCCTTCATTCCGGATATTACACGAGAGGCCTTCCGAATAAATCTCGGGGAGCACTTCCGCGAGATTTCCTGAGGCCCAGCTACAGATGTTACACAAATGACTCACGTGAGATTACAGGCATTAGTTTGCACTGGATGTTTTTAATTTTAAATGTGATGGTGTACTTTCCGTAACAACACGCTATGTATTACACAATATCATCGACTGATGATGCTGAATCGTTCTCTAACGATTCAAGTACACACCGGGTTACGCGTAACCTGTTGATCCATTAAATATCCTCCTCATTATCGAACAACAGAGTAGATAATCCACCCTCGAAACGATTAATGAGAAGGCGATCGTAAGAACTGGATTTGATACGGTTCTAACTGGATCAATAAACAAGAAAATTAAATCCCACATCTCGAATGTGAAAGTCCTCAAAGATCAAACGAACAACGAGGCCGTATAACAGATTTATAACCAGGCACTGCTGAGTAGTGGTGGATGATAAAACGGAACTGAGCTCACTCGAACAAATGGTCATTGGTTGGGCTAGAGCAAAACGACCGTTTGCTCACCGTGAAGCGAGGGGAATTATAAGTTGCCCAGGAAGAAACGTACAAGGAAAATGTCTGATGTGGCATTTAAAATTTTACAGGGCTCGGTCTACATAGGAGTGAGGGAAGCAGCAACGGTGGCTGACGTAAGAATAAAGATGCACAATGCGGATTATTTAGGAAAGATAACCAAACGTAAGGCTACCTTTCAAAACACACCAAACAAATTACAGCAATATTAAAATAGTGCAACAGATGTTTCCTGAATCAGCAGGTGTAATATATTCGGACAAACTGCTAGGTCCGTTCATTTCATTGGCGGTGAGTCTTCGGTCCGTAGGTTGGGACTGATCCTCCAGACGAGTAAGTGAGTGATTGTGTTTCAACTGAAGTGGGTTGCTAAGTAGACAGACATTTTTTCCCACCACATGAAACTGTGATTCACGAGTCACTCTTAGTGGACAAGTGGGTATGCACTCGACCCTCGTCCACTAACAATTTGAAACGCCTTTACTGAAGAGCCGTCGAAACGTAGTCTCATCAGACATCGAACCAAAAAACGCGTCAGGGTTTGGATACAAATCGCATATTTTCATCAATGTTAGGAGATATGATGAGCAGTTAGTTCTAGCCTAATCTGGGGCCAACGGCAGCAACCAAGAGAATGAAAAAGGGAAGCGCGATATAGGTCTCAGTCCATTCGGTGACACTAAAAAGCGCGCCGACAGAGAAGTGCGTGTAAACTTCGAGTGCGTTATACAACGCTCGAAAAGGTCAAGGCCAAACGACCTTGAATAATGGAGGAATAGATGAGTCGTTAGAAGAGGAGCAAACATTCGCTGCATGCAATTAGTTGCACGGCTGAAGAAAGTGGCGCTGAGTCCATATCAGGTCTCCTATTGCAGGCGTACACAGAATCATGCGTATAGAACAGACAGGCAATAAAACAAAGTTGCAGCCGTGATCCTTAGATAAGCCACACGATCGCTGGTCATCACACACTTTAACTAATTATGACTGCCGAGCATCAACCCGCTAGACTCGTCGCGAACCTGTGCATGCACTCACACTCCTACAACCCGTATCACGATAATAAAGCTGGACGGTTCTCAGGGACTCATGCCTTCTCACCTTATCGTTTTTTAGAACTGTTTTCAAATTCCCGCTGGTCCCATGAAAGCTATTTCACAGACACCCTACATGCGCCCTCACAATCACTCCTGGAACTCTGAGAAAGTGTGAACTTCATGATTTTCGGAAACTGCTTTGAATGTTGTGGTATAATCCATGTCCTAAAACACAAAGCGATACCACCAGTTACTTATGAACGGGCGCATCTTATGCAGCATTAATATTTTTCGTCAGTAGATGTATACATGCACCATTTCCGCATCCACAAGTTAACACGCAGTAATTATGTCACACGCGGACTACTGAACCAAAAGAAATCGTATCGAACTTTGAAAACAATAGGCTAAAGTAGTTTTTAACTACTGGCCAATTGAAACGAACAGATGCAAGTCAATAACACGAATTTCGGCGATTTTCAGCACCAGATATCAAGAGAGGAAATCGGGGTATGTAGTGGGACATGTATTTTATCCACAATAGGGCCGTAACTCACGGCCTACAAGTAAGATCCGTGCGACAGTTATTTCGTCCCTTCCGTAATATCCCACAGTTGGATGACTCACGCGAGCAGCAGTAATTCACCGTCGGATGGACGGAATTTCTGCGTGCGAAATTAGATAGCAGGAGTGCAAGTCGTCGAACTACTGAGTCACAGGCCGTATTTACGACCATAAGCTTGAACACAAATTCGTGAGAAAGGTTTGTGCGGCAGTTGCACACGCGTCAAGACCGCATGTGTGCCCCACACTCGTGCCTTTATCCAATTGGCGTTCTAATTAGTGGCGCTTTCATCTACCAAAGGCTCATTTGTCCACGCACTTGACAGCGACACTGCCGCTTGTAAATGTCACAATATAGTATGTACTTTTCCTGAGTCACGTTTTCTCCTTACCGCTGTTATTACCTGTAAGGTATACTGTTGATTGCACCCGAAAAGAAACACAACCAGCAGCACTTGCAACAGTGTGAGCACGACGATATGATGTGATTTAGTGTAAAAATCGACAGTGACAAACAACTTACAACTATTCATTGTTCTCTTCCACTGGTACACCCTCTGCTTGCTTCTGATACGTGATCGCCGCGAGACACGGAAGCTGGAGAGAAAAAGCGCATTTAGTCAGGTCTTCAGTGTGATTCTGTGTTATTCCCCTAAAGTTGACAATGCCGCCACTGTCATAATCGAGACATTGTTCCTCTTGGTAAATATGCTGAGCACTCCTCAATCTAAACGAATCTGCCACCTATGAGTTGATGGTGCTTGCGTTATCCCAGGCTTGGAGTTAGTCGGTTATGCAGGCCAGATTGAAACGCGCACAAGGAAGAAATCAAACCATATTCCAATTTAAGACGTCGTGCTCTGCGTTGAACCGAATCGTCCGAATACTCATACTCATAAGACGAGCCAGTGTTGCTTTATCATACGCAGTGGTTTATTACGGTTGAAAAATAATGCATTCTGAAATAGTGGGGAGTTGTACGTGACCTTCCACGAAGAAGTTGAGCAGCGCGTAACCATTAGCCGGCGGTGCCGAGGAATCAAAACAAGACTGAATTGTAATGTCACTGTATTATTGAATAAGTAATCGAATAGACAAGTAGACAGTTTCAAGAGGTTCGATCGACAGATCATTTCAGTGAAGCTGATAAATTTGTTGCCGGGCAAGAAAAAGATCACTTATGATTAAAAATTTGACACCCGTACCCAACAGAGTCCTGAAGAATGGTCAGGAGATTTGAAGTCGACGAAAACAAGCCGAGCTTCAAAAGCGTGACACAGAAACCCTTCAGGCGAATTACGGTAATGAGAAACTGACTATTTTGCAACCTCTGAACTGACGAAATAGAACAAAAAACATCAGTTTGAACAAAGCAGATAGAACATGAAAACTGGTAGATGCAAGCGTTTCGTACTGACTCATCAATACCGAACATACAATAACATGGTTGGGCTTTTTTGAAACAATTGATTTGAGGGGTGGATAATCAGTAAGCTAGTTAGGATAAGACATTAAGTCCAGGGAAGTGTAAAGTTCACGAACAGTTGTTTCTGAACACAGAAGGCTGGTTTTAGACGATTAATTGCAATTGCCTCAGCAAACCGTAAGAATCTCGGGTTAGAATGACGCAACAGGATTTTGAATGCACACGGTGGATCGATAGCATGACTGGTGGTCAGGACGTTTCTAGCGACTGAGGAAACTTGCTGTTTACGCATTTCGGCAACATTACCATTCTCCGGTAACACGGACTTCTGTACTCATGTTGGTAGATGTTCCTTCATTCTGGAGCTCAAGCATCTCTCGGTTCTGCCTATGTAACCTCCTCCGCAGTTACATACAAATTGGTAAACACAATGTGAAATGGCGCCGATAGGCTGATCTCCTTTGACTGAAGGCACTGGTAGCTTCTGAGTCCGAGCGATTACACGGAGTTCAGCTGCATTAAACGTTCGTTTAATTGAATTCCTTAACCGCTGTGCTGTTTGCTGCATGATATAATCACTCCTAAAAGGTAGCTCTATGTTGACTCTCTTTTTCTCTGCAGTGATCAACTTTTCAGAAAAACACTAGGTTAAGATCCAGTTAACTGTCAGGAGAAGAACAGAAATTATCGAGAGTATATACTTGTGAGGAATAAAAACGCGTCAAATTAAAAGGCGATACAAGTTTTACCAATGCAATGGAAGAAATGAACCACACTAACTCTCAAGACGAAATGATGGGTGGAGTCAGGGAATGGATTAGCCGATGATGAACGATGCCTCTGAGTTGCCCGGTAGTACTGGGGATCATTCGAAGTGCCTCAAACATAGTTGAAGATCCGACGCACTAGGGTTGAAATTCTTTTTAGTAGTGGAGTTTTCTAGCTGGTAGCCACTCAACAGCGTTCTAGGAGGAACTGACACATGCGCACGGCGGAATTTATAAAAGAAGTGTTGTACTTTTATTTCTCCTAAGTGAACCGCAACCGTACGGTGCTGCTTAATGTGCTAGTTACGTGAGATTAGCAAAATGGGCAAAGAAGAATAAAAACACCATGCACACTTTAGTCTACCTGTAGGCGAGGAGGAGGTAATTGATGCCTGTCCGTTCAACTGTCAGATAAATTTGTTCGATTATTTTTAGTATACATTCGGCGACGTTCACTGGATAAGGTGCGGATCCATGTTCATACAGGTCACATATGCTCAATGCCATGTTTCACCGGAGTATTCTGATTGGGCAAACGGAGAAATACGAACCTTCTCAGGCGTTGAGTATATTTTTCGATTCTGTTTGCATGTGAATATATTCTCAGCACAGAGTCAACTTGGCATTCTAAAACTGTAATGTAAGCGGCTTGCGAACACTATAAAGCAGTTGCTTCCAAATTTTTATGAACCAACTATTTATGAACTCATTTTTATGAACGCACTTTTTGTGAGCCAATACCAGGATGAAATTTCATCCTGGTATTGGCTTATCGAGGATTTTCGTTAGGTATACATAGCTTTCTGTAAGCCAAATCACTAACAGAGGAAAATCCGTGAATTTACACCACAGGTACACGACGACTTCAAGCAGACGGAAAGCAATCGTGCTTCCGTATGTATGGACATATTGAAGCGAAACCTGGTTTAGTGGTATTGTAAATCCCGGACGCTTAGTGGTTATTCATGCAACGCCTGGTCTGGTCGCAACGTCTGTCAACAGACTGGACCCAGAACAGTCGCGTCTGTAAGTAAAGAGCATTTATAGAGCCCATTGCGCAACCGACTCGAATCCAAACGGAAAAAGGTCTTACTGACGAGTTTCTTATTGATAGGGTGCTGGGGTGAAAGAAAATTAGTATAAACTAACTAGAAGAAGACAACAACAAACCTCGATAGTGAATCCACCAAGTATATATGCTCCGAGGCTGGCGGCCCACATGAATATGATTAACTGCAACGGTCTCGCAGTGGCGGAGCGATCAGGCGCAAAAATGAAACCACGATGCACATAAGCAACTCAGCAGTGAGAAATAAGGCAGAAAAATTACGCGTGAACCAGTTTCCACATGTGAACAATATCAAGATTTCGTAATAAATAAAAAAATAACGTTCGTGGGAGAAAGAGTTTGTGGCACATTCACCTTGAACCGTCGTGTCAGTCGGCATGAAAGGTTCTTAATCGTTACCAAAAAGATTTCCAAGAAGAAAGGTGGACAGTGATAGGCGAAATAAAGACAGGGACAGTGGTCACGAACCTTCTATAAAAAACAGTCCTCAATCATTCAGCGTAGACGGCCACTTTAACGGATATACCGCACATGTTCATCCTTGTTAGTTCGTCTCTCAGACACTGTCAGTAATATGTTGCAGGCGGCAAACATTGAGAAGTTGTGCGCGAATCGAATGCGATTCTTGCACTGGGCTATTTATCATAAGTAAAGTGGTACTATTTGGCTCTCAGTCACTTTTATTGTGTAGATAATTAACACTGCACATACAACGCGAAGATCCCAAGCAAAAACAAATCGAGGACGTAAATGTCAGACTGTTCAAGATGGGCCCGGATAGTTTGCGTATGTATGGGATCTAGCAAGTAGAGGTGACCGGTTGAGAACGACGCAGTGAGTAAATATGGAATATATTGTCGATACACAAAATCGACGAGTCAACGAGCGAGAGATCAATTGGGCGAAGCGATACTATAACGGAAAGTTAAGGGAGCGCGCGGCGTAAGTAGCACGTTAAAATATGTGGTATCTGTTGGTGTCCTAACCGGTTCAGACAAATGGCTGAGTGCCAATGGGGGTTGATAACGGAAAGGGTGCGGCTGANGAGTCTAGTGCTTTTTTTCGAAAGAGGCTGACTGGAAAGTCTATCTGAATGCGAAGTTTGTGATCAAATGTGAGTGATGGTCAACTTGAAAATTTAAATAGCTCATTGCGAGTGGTGGAATGATGGCTTCAGAGGAGTGAAATTGGCATTATCCCTGCCCGTTTAATGTACGATACGTGGATTTCTTCTAAAAACAATAAGTAACACGGTTTGTTGTACCGTAAAGACGTTTTTCTGTCGTTCACGTAAAGTATACAATCGCGTTTATTTGTTTATTCATTTCTCCGTTTATACGTGCCACTGACGTCATACTCAATTCCGGCCTGCTCGCGCACTCGAAGGTTGAATCTTTAGCTGCTCTAGGTGGTAGCGCGCAATACTTCTGCCTAGCGCTTCGCCGTAACTCCCGTAGCTTTTTATACTGAGAGCTTCCTAAAGCGCATCACACCCGAATAGGCGTTCGAAATTCAACCCTGTTCACTAAGATGTGGGCCTACGGATCACTAGTCTACCATGCTCGTGCACGTAACGATCTAATCAATACCTTTGGATTTTCCGCTAAGACCGCTTGTGGGATGTTCTTAGGTTGTCCGTTCATCTACTAGTGGTGAAAGCTAGTTACCTGTTCGATTCCGGCTGACAAACCACAAAGTTGAAGGTGAGAATTTCGCTGAGCTTACTGAACTTCGTGTTTCTTTGCAGCTGGATAACTGTGATTTTAGTGTCATCACCTGCACTCCACTCGAATTTGTGCCCACGTTTTACGATGGAGTAGACAGTTCGAGAAGGGGTGCTGCATGTATACGTAATTTACGGACAGTTGTGATCTGTCAAGTTTGAGCAGACATTTCTCAACACAGTGCGAGTAGGCGATTTCTTCTCCCATCGTTGTACCATGGGACACGTACGACACAACCAAACACAACTTCGGATCTGTCTAAAACAACCTTCTCTGTGCAAACCCACATGTTTACCAACGCACACCCTTCGGTTCACTTGACCGGAGCCCTGACATTCTCATCACATGGTTTAGTTTATTATAGTTTCATATAAATGAACCTGTCTTAGTGTTACTCACAGAACCAACCATAGTCATTCCACTTCTGATGTAAATGAACTTTCAACACAGGCAACCAAACGGACACAGTTCACTACATGAAACGGTGCAAATTTAGTCATAGAGTCTCATAACAGTCAGCGGTTTGTCTGAGCCTAGAAGCATTCCACTAACTCTACACGGTTTTTCAGAATGTGTGAAGAAACCGGTCAGATAACGCCAAATTCGGACGTCCGACTTCGATCAAACATATACCATCCACTTTCAAGCCGGCCCCTTTTAAAAGTAAGCTACAGACTCGAAGTACCTCTTTGTACAACTCAACTGTAAAATACATTCTATCCAAGGCTGGGACTAGAACTCCAACCAAACGTTTGTGTCAAACGTGCTAACTATTGCAGCATTAACCACATATTAAGCAGGATCAAATTGCATTATCAGAACTGCCAGTCTGCTTTGCTTGTGAGCAATAGTCAGGTTGCCCAGTCGCCTCGATATAAGACACGGTTATTGTTTGCCCAATCCAATTGTTAATTCCATTCTCACAGGTGCGTAACTCAAGTTCAGAGCTTACTTTCAAAAAGCCGCTTGTAACTCAGCAAGGGTGTGAAAGGTGTGGCCGAATATGATTGAAGTTTTGTGACTGAACCAACTTCCAGATTGTTCAGTAGTAGTACTGTTTCTCCAAGCTCCTTTGCAAAGAATGAAGCGCGTGCACCTTCCTGTGAAAACGTCACCTCCGATTAGAACAAAATTGATCATGCATATCGGGGTCGATCAACTGTTCACTTGCAAGTGGTTGTTTATAGCGCAAAGTTTATTAGCAAAATAAGCATTCCAGCATGCATCATTTAGTGTTCATTGGTATTCTATGTGTCCGTTACGATAAAAAGGGCACTGACACATGGACAAACAGGTTTTCAAAAATCCATCATCGTCTGATTGTGTACTTATATAGAGTTATGATAGAATTGGGTCGATATATCGATCGGATTTATGAGAGTCAAACGCGATGAGTGGTCCGTTTTTTGATAAGAGTCTGTGAGGTCCAATACGTCGCTCCCATTTATTGACTGATTGGTGTATGTTGGTCACAAACCCGTCTGAATGGAGACCAGGGTATTTGTAGCGTCTGAAGGGGTCGGTTTGGCTGCACAACACTGGGTAATTTAGCCGGCTTCTAGTAACTCTAAAGACTTCCTCACTGTTCAATTAATGTTCACTTTTGACTAATTGGGAGTGGACAGTGTTGGTAACGGATAGTGTTTCTTCATGCAGCAGAAAAAGTGGGGAGTGTTCTCTGTCAGGGAACCGGGGATGTGTAGACGTTCACCGAAAGTCCAATGATGGTGTAATTCCTTTCGAATGTCTGACTGAGTTCGTTGGATTTCCACTCTGCAGCTCTGTTGTCTTCAGAACGCACGTGGATAGATAACAGATTCTTATATAGCCCTTGAACTTCAGAAGAATTTGGTGTTTGTTAGCGTATCTAGCAACCAAATTCCCTGAGTGACTGTGTTCCAGAAGATTGTCCCTTGTGAATTTAGGTGCATCCTGAACTACGTTTACGCATTCCTTCAGTAAGGCAAAGCGTTAGCCTTTACCTTGAGCTTAAAAGCACCAGACTGAAAGTTTATGTACTCAGCCGTTCATGTCAATTTTAGTTTACACTACGTAGATGTGTGAAGGCCGTACTGTTCGCAGATGTACATCCAGGAGACCGCTTTTGGTTACAAACTTCTTCTCTGGCATAATCAAATGCATCTGGTACTATGCACATGCTGATGATAGAGCTAGTGAGGACTAAAACGTCATCACTACGCCAGCTGCAATTACAAATCTGTTGCTTTAATTCCATTTGCGCCGAGGCACAATGAACTGTTACACAGTTGAAAAACAGCCCGTCACGCGAAACCCTTCCGAGGTTAAAAATCAATCGTATGTAACCAGTGTTGCCCTGAGGGAAGTGAACCAACTTCTGAGTGGTCGGGTATGAGTAGATGTCACCTCGTACTATCACTCTTCGATTATATACCTCTTGAACAATTTGACGATGAACTATATGCGTTGACTGATGAGACATTCCTCGTTTCCAGCAGATATGGCAACGGTTTAAGTCTTCAGTCGTTTGCTGACTTCTATTCGGCCATTTGCTCACAACCAACCACATTCAATTGCTTCTGGATGCCGTGTTGTTTTGGAGTTATGCAATTTCTTTGTGTTCGCGATACATAGAATCGACTGTGCTTATTTGTCCTCCACCTCAGTAACTGGGACTAGAGATGGTAAACTAGATGTGCACGTTCACCGGGTGGAAATAAATGTGTGGTTAATACAGAACGCAAACACATTTGGCGAAAAGATGTTATCTGAATATTTGGACTCACTTTTACAGCAGCAGTTCAGACTGGTAGACATGTTTTTAGAGAAGCTCCCAAGCTCCCAAGTGATGCCTATCCCACCTTTTTCCAGTAGTGCTATGACAACACTCGCTAACAGCATACTGGTATTCTTGCTCGACACTGAAACTGCTTCCACCGGCGGAAAGTGACCCAAACTTTAACAGATCTTTCGCTGGGACCGTTCAAACCAACACGCTACCTAGAAACTCTATTCGTTGCGAAAAAGCTGGGATTGGTAAGCACACTTAGTATATCAAGTTCCTCCTAAAAGGTCCACGAGATCTTAAAGTCAACACAATGGCCCCAAATCTTGCCAATAAATTAGGTGGGCAAATATTATTGTTAATCATCCACCAGCATGCTCTTCAACCTGATTAAGTAAACAGAAATACTGACCATGAATGTCAACGTTTCTGAGTGTGTTACATAACGGATGACAAACCTAGCTACTAGGCTTTTGTCAGCTGGCTCCAGTAGTTGACTGTTGCATATATATAAAGCTTACTTTGGGGAAAATCGAGCAAAAATCAAGCATCACTCCGCAGTTGACCACAAGTGTATGTCAAAGGTCTATCAACGATAAGCACCAAACCCCAGGCCTCAGCAACCAGGATGATACAAAACGATGATTATTCATCCTCAGACTCGTCTGCAACTAGGCAGTACATGTTGATTTTTAATTTTCCGTACGCTGTGGCGCTCATTAAAAATGTCTGTATGCAACCTCAGGAAGATCGCAGCGCTTCCAAGGATTGCTCAAGCCAACCGAAGGAACTGAACGCATTATGTTCATCACTGAAAGTTCATCTAAACAAACTTGTTAACTAAGACATGAACCTTGAACTTTCCGAACTCGAGTAAGTATAAGAAGGAGGATTACTCAGTTTGACTGTGTCGGAGAAGTTGCCAGTTCCCCGGAAATATTGTGTGACAAAGACTAACAAAGTACACTGGCGAGTGACCTTTATAGTTGGCACGGTCATGCGTCAATTCGTCCATCAATTCTTGTGCACAATCTCTGGCGCCCCATCTGCGCGCCCCAACGCTGACATGCCTACATCCCGCCTACGTGCACCACTGTACTGTTCGGCTCATCATTGGTCCACCGTTGATTTAACCTTCTGATTGGTGACAAACCCTTTTAAATATGATCTGGTTTGTGACTGTGTTGTCTTCGGATCGAGTGACGTAAGGGAACTCTGTCCGGAGAACAGTCTTCTCTCTGTGTTCATGCGTTAGCCTTCGGTGGTCGAGTTGGCCGGAAAGTCTCAAACTAATCGTGCATATTCCGTTGTTCGTTACCGTTGAAAATCGTTCCGTTATACGTCGTCTCAGTGACCGTTATTCCGTTGTCTGTTTACGTGCTCGTAGTACAGACGAACCAGTTACAACAGACTGTAAACGGCATATGTAATCATCTGCGAGTTTTTGATGTTGACGCTCCCAGTTTGTTTCACAAGCACAAAATACACAGCTTACTGCGAAGATAGGGAAACGCCAAACGGAAGTCCGCACTGAACAGCTTAGTCCATAGAGTAACCTGCAAGGCAGGTTGCAACCTTATCTTGCGTTCGCATCTGTGGTCCACTCTGGAAGACCAATACAGTATGCAGCTCTGCCCCTGATAGACCAGAAGTTACAAAGGTGAGAAACTGTAGGAGTCGCTACGCCTATTAAGTGTTCGTCGCGGACTACTCCATTCCCGTCAGCAAAATGTTAACAGCCGAACACACTTATGTGCTTACTGCTCTCTACGTTTATACGCTATTTGAGAATAACTCCAGATTCCACGGCTGTTACCAGATGGTTTATTCAAAGTTTTCAAAACCGTAGACCATTATGCTAATTTAGAGCTGCCTGCAACAGCCTCAAATTGTGGTTATCCGGGACTCCAGAAAATTCTTAACTATCGTAATCCACTGTGGTATTCTCCGCTAAGGTTGTGTTATTTATGCTGTTAAGACTGACCTGAAAAGGTTAGCAAGTAATGGATTAAGTGTTAAGTGGTGTCCCAAATGCCATCGTGTAGCGAAAAGGCGTCTAATAAAGCACAGAATTTTTTGTCCAACATGCTGGTTTCTATGTTACGCGCGCGCTCGCGTTTGAGTCATCAGTCCGGAACACAATAACCCCGGTTTCCGCCCCCACGTCATGTGCACTTCGACCCGGTTTGCGTGTGTCCGACGCCTTTTTTCAGGGCGTTTACCCCTGTCATTCCTCGTCCGTTGAGCCAATCTGGTTGAGCGATGACTTGTCTGGTGGCTAGTTTTGCTCACAATTCATTCACTACGGCCTTTGATCGTATTGTACGACCACGTCGAGATATTCCTCCGGATGTTAGAATAATCGTGCCCACGATATGGTTATTAATGCTATTTTGCCTGCCATGCCTCATCGATTGGGCCGATCCAGTTGAGCGATGGCTCATCCGGTCATCCATGTTGTCCCCAACCCGCTCGCTGTGGGCCTGTGGACGTATCTTACCACCTCGTCGCTGTATTCGGCTGAGAGTTGGAGCGCCTGCACCTCCGGCCTGACAGTCCACAACAACATTGCACCTAAGTAATATACCGTTGGTGTGTGACCCCCTGACGGACTGCAGCTCAAGCTGCAGAAAATGAACTGCTGCAGATCCCGTTTACGTTCATATAAAGGTGAGCACGTACTTCAGTCCTCCAACCATCTGAGGTTTATCAAAGATTTGAACCGTGGGCATATCCAATTTATGCTAGTATCGCTGTTGTTTGGAGTATTGTGAGTTGTTATTGTTCAGCCCTAACTGCAATACACGAGGCTCCCGCATAACTCAATCACCTACTGGGAAAGGATGTCGCTTGGTACTGATCACAAGTGCACCACCGAGCGTTTGATAAAATGAGAGTGTCAAATTCCGATCTTCTTCTTAATCACCTTGCTACTAATGTGAAGGTCGTCGTAACAGTAAATTCGCCAACTCACCAAGTGGGGGCCAACAGTGTTGACGTTTCGCTTGGCAGCTCACATGACAAGAAGATTCACATTTGCCGAACACAACTGTGGGTACAGAAGGAAAGTTTCGTAATGATTTTCGATGTATTAGTGACGTACAAGGCTTCATCACCACCGCTGCACGATACGTGCAAATAATAATGCACTGTTTCCTGTGTTTTGCTTCAAGCAATGTTCTTCAGTTTATTGGCCACCCGATTACAGCGACGCGTCAGAGATTTGATGAGCAATAATTCCGACCTTCAATACTGACTTCCAACAAGCTTTCACCAGACAGGTACCGTTATATGATTGGTTAACTAGCACGTAGTTCCCCAAGAATATGTTATTTTGACCTTCATTACGGTCGAAAATGAAGTCAGTCATTCGAATGATATCGTCCGGGTATTGCCAGTTTCATTCTAACAGTTCAGGTAAGCACAGTAGCTGAAAAGCTTTGGCAGATGTGTAAGCGTAGAGGGAAACCTTCCCCAACATCTGCGTTGAATGGACAAATAGATCAACTATTCCTGCACCAACAGTTACCATGGGTGATCAACTCGTCTGTTTTACAAACAGCATGGTAATTCCACCAACACTGTGTCGAGCTGTTCCGAAGTGGTTTCAAGCTGCTCAGGTGGAGATTAGCCACGTGAATTCCCTGGAACAAGCCTTGTGAATTGGGCTGAATGGAGTGTTGTGCAAGAAGGGATGGTTAGAAGTCGCATTTGAAGTGCCCAAACCAGTTCATTTTTCTACAAGTTTCCATAAAAATTCTCATCCTGACCACCGAATTCATAGTCTCACCTCGATTTTCATTTGGCTGGCGTGCTTAGTGAAACCAACAATACCATTGTGCCCCACACCAAACATAAACGGCCGGAAAATTTTTCAATCAAATGCGCAGCGACGCCCAATGCTATGTGGTGGAGTGCATGCTATTTCAATGCTTCAATTCGGATCTTCCAGTATGGCTGTTTGACACTGACATACGATCCTTGTCTGGGCGCTTCTTATTCAGTTTCAGGCCTTGTACAACATTTGATGGTCCTAATATTCGCAGCATCTTCCCAAACTCAACGGAAAAACGGGTTGTTCTGTTAACATGTTCAAGTGCGTGTTTCTTGAAGCCAAGCGGGGGATAAATGACTGAGTGCGTGATTAAAAAATTTAGTCATCGAATTTCATCTAGTTGAAACCTTAACGATAGTCTGGCACCATCTGCCGATATCTCTGAAGGGTCACTGAACAGAATCTGCAAATCAGACGTTCCTACGAGAAACACCAGTATGGAAGAGAACTCCAATCATATAACCAGTGTTGAAAAGGACTGTTTAAATTTGGCCACCCAGCGTATGTTCAAGACTATAGACTTGAATATCCAAACTGGTCATTTGGAGAAAGCAGTAACCACACAAACCACGTTCACTTTGGAATCACAGTGGATATCAAACGATGGATTTGGTACATCAACAGAATATGGTCTTGAAAGTAAAGAAAAACAGAGCAGTTACCCACTATCTATTTCACCCGACATACCGATGGATAATTTCAACTTACCATCTGCGTTTATATCTAGCTCACCCAACATGAAAACTGGGCAACTCAGACGATAATTCGGTAAGATCAGTTAGTCAGTTTAATGATTCTTTATTGTGGGTAGTGGTTAGCTTCCTCCAAAAGGAAAGCGGTAGAACCAAGCTCATTTTTCGCTGCTTAATAATAAACTATGAGTGCACCCGATTATTTGTTTAGGATCAATCATTATTGTCGCATTGGCTTTGGATTTTGCAGTTGTTTGACTTTGTGGTAGATATGATCGATTTTGTTCGTCGACTCCCTGTGATGGTGGGTGACTTTAAACGATTTGAGCAAAGTGAGCACTACCACAGAATGAGGCCAGGCACTTAGTTACAAGAAACAACATCTATGTTTTTAACAGATAGCAATGGTGTGGAGGAGGACTGAAGTACTTGGGATGTGTGAAAAACCGACGGTGATACAAATTACTGATACTCACAATGTGGATCTAACGACAGAAGTTTTGGAGTCTAACATAACATTTGACATTAATTGGAATACATTACTGATAAAACCTTGATGAACGAGCCCAACTTATCGGATATCAAACTGATGGGCTAGGCAATGGGTAGAGTATGACGGGGAGTAAACGCTCGTAACAATATCGGGTTTGTTCTAAACAACATATGTACAGTTAACTGTTGCAAAATATTCGAAGAACTCCTGTTTAATCGCAAAGAGAAGCTAAATGTTTTATGCAGTGTATATCAGTGTAATTATATGAAAACTCTGAACACCTTCCAAATTTATGCAGTCAAGCAGACATCCCAATACATGTACGACTACCTGACAATGCAACCAACACTTAACCGTAGGACGATCACGACGTATTACCACACGAACTCACCAGATCTGAGCGATTTCTCTATCTTCAGATTACTGGATTCAGTATACGAAAACAACGATTGAAATACGACTGACCAGATATCAATGACTAAATTAAACTTCGCGTTTTCATTTGTCCTGAATCCGCAATAAAAATAAGCAAATATACTTATCTGAAACATTTTCTAAAAATCAGCGAACGATGGTACGGATGGATGAAATTCTAAATTTCGGGATGTATAATCTAAATTCTTTAACTGACCTGAATAAAATCACCGGTTATACTGTACAACGCTGAGAGCAGAAAGTACTTTTTTGTTGAAATAGCGGTTGAACCTATAACCGTATTTCGCACAAGAACTTCCCTTAGTCCCTTCTTTATTGACTGAGATGAATCGGGACAAAGGTTTCTGTATTTTTGCGAGAAACGACAACACCCGAGTTAAAGGTCGTTGGACATAGAACAGCGGATTATTTTCCATGCATATTATGATTGGCAAACTTTATGTGGAAACGACTTCTGTTAATGGATACACTGATGGTTTCTTTTTTTATGACTCTAAACCTTGCAACTGCGGCATCCATAATATTTTCCAAAGCCAAGACAGACTAGGTTCTACAGAGAAACGGGCAGTTGTTCAGCAAGGACCTATTGTGCTTACGTTTGTCATAAGTACAACAAACAGTAATGATCGACTAATTTTCTGTTATGCTTACTTCTGGTCTTCTGAGCAGAACGGGAAGGAGATGAACTGATGTCTATTTTCTGTCTGACGTCGGAGCAATTACTGCTGTTTGATAGGATTTTGGTTGAATCTGCCTCGTGCGGCAAGAGTACTTTTGTGTGGAACTCTAGTGTTGACATTTTTCACGCCTTACACCACACTTTATACACCAACTTTGAAAGCATGTCATCAATCAAAGTCGGATTCATCTCAACGTGGATTCATGACAACACATGCAATAAATTCTAGACATTTCTCCGAAGGGTCGATCACGATTCAGAACTTGATGCTGTGAGTGTTCGGTTTTTTTTGGTACACAGTCCATCATTTAACGGCGGCTTTTCACATACCTC
Source organism: Paragonimus westermani (assembly GCA_008508345.1). Classification (NCBI taxonomy): domain Eukaryota; kingdom Metazoa; phylum Platyhelminthes; class Trematoda; order Plagiorchiida; family Troglotrematidae; genus Paragonimus; species Paragonimus westermani. The sequence goes on along the minus strand of QNGE01000283.1, from coordinate 156,269 downwards.
ACTGGTCAATGCAAAGCCAAACAGTGTTATGGCCCAAATTGTATCAAGGACTTCAAACATTATTTCACATAAATGAAGAGATCTGTGGTTCCCTGAGGTGGACAGCAGTTGTCGTCAATTCACATGTTTGTATTCAGCATTAAAAACTACTCTGGACCCAGGGAAACTTCGTCGATCGTTACAACAAATTAAGCACTCCAGAAGGATTCAATAATATTTCGGTTCACAAAATCTTTGAGCGTACTATGAAACAGCAGACGCTTGCAGCTATTTCCGTGACAGCCCCATTTCTTCTGATTACATACCCTTCCAAATAACTTCATACCCCCCAAAAATGCCGTTGTCAATGGACATGGTCGGTTCAGTGAGTGCCTGACTAACAGTATTCCGGTCACTTTGATTAAGCTTACTGCAGACAGTCTTTATACAATATCGAGCCATCGCTAGATACTCTGCACCATGTTGAAGATGAGTTATTCGATCCTAAACGTAAACTTCTTCCATCGTCTATCTCTTTCGGTCTTACGTAGGCTGACAACTTTAACTTGACAGATCACGGCAGCACGTGATACTTTAGTCTGGGTTGTTAAATCTGGTAGCTGACGGCGCTACAAAACTGCACTGGAAAGCTTGGGGCAACAACTGATCAAAATGTTGAAAGTCGTCTAGGTTTATCTGTGCGTGTGTTCGGTAGACACAATCAGTTGCCATGTGCCCAGACAATAAAACAGCAAACGAGGACACGGGTTACTACAACACACCTATTCGTTTGGAAGCCTTGTATGACAGTGTAACATCCACAAGTACATCTGAGAAGAGGATGGCGTTCGAGAATGTAGTTTTTACTACACGTCACTAAAGCACTCTTCATGATTTCTGTCGAATAGTGTATAATACGTAATCCAAAATAGGGTTTCTCCCTCAAGTGCTCAAGCCAACCGAAAATATTCCTGACTAAAAGCCAAATAAATTTCTTCCATTCTGCTCACTAAGACAAATCTCGTTAGGCAAAGTCCTAGGTGACAGAAAGAAGTGCAATATCCCCTCGAGAGGTATCCAAACCTGACACAAACGGACGCAGCCTTACTAATCGTCTACATGGTTTGTAAAACCTAACTCAGAGGCGTCAGGGTGCGACTGTTGTCTGTGAAATTAAAAACAACTTGTACAATCTTTTCGCCACCCTGGAAACCCAAGACAGCAATAACTAATTGACGTCAACCAGCGCGTCTCATGACAAGCACATGTGACATTCATGCATTTTCAACCTATCCCACATCACGTATGTGATTTTTAATGACCTGTATGACATTTTATAATTGTCAAACCTAGCATGCACAGACCTCATCAAATTATGCAGGTTCTTATAAGCGTTTGCACAGATGGTCTCTTATCAACAAAAATCTTCGTCATAATTTTTCTCGAAGTAGGCCCTGGAAACAAACAAGTCTACTGGAAAGGTTGCCAATTTGAGGAGTGATGGAGGACAACATATTGAGGACTTAAAAACTCTGGAATAGTTACCGTTTTGCAGTTAACTGAAGGGTTTGAAAAACGGATCTTTTATTCGGGAGATCCGAAGATGAAAGGGATACTGGTTCCGCAACAAACGTGCTTCAACAAATCCCGTGCCCTTCTTAAATGAACGTGCACCAAATCAATACAACACTAGATTTATCGATTGGTTCGGGTTTGTAAGACATACAGCTGTGATCCATTTGAGTTGTACTAAGAGCAGCGCCTTTAGTTAGACGACGAATAACTGTGCAAAGGGTGTTTGGAAAAATAACTTACAATGTAACACAGTAAGCTTAGTGACGAAAACATATTTTCCACCAGTTGTTTCATTGCCACCACTCTATTAGGCTACTGGGAGAACATAAAACAGATTGGGAAGACAGTTTTAGCGTGTTCATTTGGGATGTAGTTTAACTATGTAGGATTGTCGGGCCTATGATCTACGCTTGCTGTAACAGATGAAATAAGTATCGTTTGCTACAGCTATCAGTGTTTATTCTTCACGTTTTGTTGAATGTTATCGAATTAAGCGTGTTTATAAAAATCCAATAAAATAGAACTGGAGAAAACATCTGATAAGTTTCACTCAAGATGGGTGTGTCCGGGTGCTCCTCCGAGCTACGGTAGACCAGTACTGTTGTAGCCCTTAGTGGGGGAACTATGATCCACCTTCATGTTGAAATCACCTACCATACTTATATCACGTGTGTCCATCCAGTGTCCAGTATGCAGCACACAGTTGATCATATTGTTAATGATTTCGATGTTGCTAAGCCTAGTTCCCGGGTCAAAGTCTACAGCTGATGCAGCCAGACACATGAGAGACACTGACCAAATCACAGCCAGGTACGTTACCGAGACAACGTACGCGCGTGGAAGCAGTGGAAACGTACAAAACACGTGCGGATGGAAACAAAACAATCGATTGGTTTGTGTTACAGCCTGGTGAACTGAATGTGGTGTTCAATGGGCATAGTATAAGCGGAAGCAAAGCTGCTTCGAAAAGCAGATGTGCACACACTTCTCCGTTGTTGTGCGTTTAACCGAAAGAAAGGGGGTTGTAATCCCTCGGGGTACGGGTCAAGCCAGACTGAAAATGGCCCAATCGTTAACGTGCTTTTGTGTCTGCTTCACTAAGGTCAATTGACACCGCTGTGTTTGCGTGTGCTTGTGTGTTGACGTAGGTATAGAACGGTGTGTGTGTGCGCATACTAATCGTTTCATCTCAGAACGCTATCGATTGGCTGCCTGTCTGTGTCCTGGTTAGTTGCCAACTCGATTGTTTTTTGGTGCAACACACACGCGCCCTGGGGACGAATGTTCGCCTGATGCTACGGGTATCATGGCAATGATCCATACCGGGTACTATTGTGTGTGACTGCTGTATATATCGAGTGAGGAGATTTGAAGCTTTGTCGGAGACGATTTTAACATGCTCTACGGCGGACCTTTGGGGACATATCTGAGCGGACTTTCATCCTCCTCCACTTCTACGCCACTGTCATCCACATCGTCTACGTATGCACCTAGTCAGTATTCAAATCCTGGATATCTGAGGGGCGGAATATGGAGAAGCAATTCCAGATACCGACCGAACACAACGGTCAATTCATCTATATCCTCGACTCCGATTACTTCGAATTCCGTCACCAACTCTCCATCCCTTTCCTCATACTACACACCACAACTGAGAAGAAAGTATTGTGTCACAGAGGTAAGCGCAAATGATAGTTGCCAATATTCGAATGCAGAAAACTGAGGGCAATTGTCGATTGGCATGTCTACCTCAAAACCTACGTGACCCCCAATAACCGTGGCACAATCGTTGATTGGGGTTCACCAAGCTCAGCGATAAGTAATTCAGTAATCTCAAATGTGAGGTGAAATTGTACCCAATGGTAGAAAAGTTGGCATAACCTAAAATGATAATCTTTGTGATTCAGTTTGATCAGGCAAGACCTTGTAGTAAAGGAGCGCCTACGACTGAGAGCAGTACATACCAGTACGAATTAATCTGGAACAATTCCAGCCATATGAATAAGGTACATCACACGTAGTTACCGTATATTTGTGTATAAGTTGATGGTGACGGTGTGTTGTAATCTATGGTGATAATGTCACATAGAAGTTGAGTTGCAATGTGCTCAGTGCTAGCCGACACTGGTCATAATCAAACGACATATGATGCCATGTTGTTTTAAAATAACGTCCGTTTACACATGAGCCTTTAATAGATTTGAAGCATAACGATGTACCTGTATGACCACGAACAGCAAATGAGAAACAAACTATTATCAAATCACGAACGGTGCATATTTGAACAATGCTTTACTTGTAAGCAGCAACACCTGTTAAGTCCAGGGGCCTGGATACATTACAGATGTTTAGAAGTTTTAACACCGAGATGATTCCGAATGAACCTGGCTATTAGGGCTACAGCGCATCAGCTACCAGACTACAAAGGTCCACCACACACTGAGCTCACTTTCAGAACAGTTTCGGAAGTGAATATAAAAATACATCACTATTGGGAATAATCAGTTGTGTTGGGTCACCACTGAATGGTTACAAAAAGGGTCACTTTCTTCTGGTTTAGTCGACTTCCAGATTGTACTATGTTTTCCTAGAAATTATTCGACATGGCAAGAAGCGGATATTGTGATATGCTGTTTCACTGGTTGGATATATGGAATAATCAATGATAAATTACTAACGCTTGAAAACACTGCAACGAAAAGGAGTTATAAGGGAACGCACTTGGTTCCACCGAGGAAACGTAGGTTGAGTCGGAAAACACTTGACGTATATAGGGATGAGGTCTTCGCATCTGCACTGTCTCCGAAAGAATTGGTAACCGCAGCCCTTGATTACGCAACAGCACGCTGGACGAATGAACCCGGTTAGCTTGGTGATCTCTCTTCCGATCATGTTTCAAGATCGATGATGCCGAATTTTGTTGCAAAATTGCGTAGCCAGAATTTTTCTATCACCTACCATCAGTAAATGTGGGATTTGTTTCGGTCTATCGATTTCTGTTGTATGCTCTTCGTATAAAGCTTATCCATTTGTGTTTCCGGCCAAAAGATTTATCTGAATGCGAAGGCTGCGATCAAACGTGAGTATTGTTCAATTTGCATCAATTTAGGTCCGCGAAATCAAACCGGTAAAAGCAATGTTACTATCTCGCAACATCTGTCCCCCTATCGTGTTAGTTATGCGAATGGAAGCCTTATAACAATACATAATATGACAGGTGTAAAATTCATATCTTTCGCGCCAAAATATTCAGATCGTAGTGTTGATACAACGCGTGGGCATCGACGCAGCATAGGCTGAAAATTCGTCTACTCCGAATACCCGTGATTCACTAACCATTCGGATGGAACGGAATAACCGTTATAACTTACCCGTATTGTGTTAGCTAATACGAGCTCTCCTAGTGGAGCGAAAGTGATCTTGAGGTACAGGGACGAATGAATAATTCAACGGTTGAATAGGAGTTAACACGGATAATGTCGATTACTATGGTCGTGTAAACTCCGTAATGCTACCAGCCACTGCTATCACACTGAAAAATTGAGTCATCATGGTACAGTTTTGTAGCTCCTATCAACTTGGTAACAGTTGTCAGACGATTTGAAGAAGACCCATATCGAATGGATATCATATTCCCGTTCACAATATAGTGGGTTGACGAACTATCATTCAGGGGTCAACTTTGATCACCACAAATAAAATTGTCTCAACGAATATCATACAAAACACCACCAACAGTTAACGTCTTTATTCGCCTACTGAGGTCTAACCAAATCGATTTTGTTAGTGGTTGTAACTGCGGATGTCTGAAAACCCCCGATTATTTGGTTATCTCAGGTATTGCGCTGAAACTTTGGGGAACTAAAGGTGTGTTCAAAAAGACTCGTTTCTTAATTCATTACGACATTTTGACAATGATCCCGGTTGACTAGTAAAAGGCGCTGTTGGGTGCTCTTCGCGTAAGATAAACTCACATTTAAACTTCCGAAATCTTCCCAATAATCATCCAACTGATAATCAACAAAAACGTCTGTCCATTCATAAGTGATGTTCGTTAAATCTGCTGATAACTCAGCTCAAAAAGATCAGTTTCAAAAGACAAAACGGTGCAACTAACGGAGGATAATATAACAGCCTGTCTCCATTAGGGATAGGCTGTAGTGGAAACCACTCCCGAGAACATCAGGTGTGAGCGACCTCCTCGGCCACCAAACGGTTAACGGAACTTGACATTCTAGTACCAGTCTGAGTGACAAGTAACAAGTTTGACATTGCCACTAATGGTGTGACCCAAACAGTCCTCATAGTTTGAATTTTTGTTTCAAGGCAACCACTACACGGAACGGATTATTGGGTTGTGAACAGACGATAAATTGCAAAAGGATGAGGGTCTAATCGACGTTAACCGAGATTCACCTGCGCGATAGTACAACCGCACTGGGTGATTTGTCAGAAAAATTGAAACCAAAAGTTTGGATAACGAACTGTTATGATTCATTCATGGTTACACACAAAAAGCCGATCACTAAACTAAGGAATGGTAACGCGCGGTGAATGTGGGAGAATGAAATTGGTGTGCTAAATTCTTGTAAACGACTACATGATAAGTATGAAGCGGTAACTATTCCTATTTGAGATAATATTGTTCTTATTGATTTATCCATTAAGGTATCTTTAAGTCTAACATTACCCTCCGTCAATTACGTTACTTCGAGATAGTCGTTACACGTTAAGAGAAGGCAACGGATGGATCACGACAAATCTAATTTTCGGGGAACTATCAATATCATGAGAGCGAGTAAACTTCCCACTGCACAGACGCATTTCACTGGCTTCTGCTTCATCTGAGCGCACAATGCAAGACGAAATAATCACTAACGAGTTGATTAATAAACCGCCTAAAGGATTCCTTGATAAATGGTGTAGACGAAGAACACTTTGTTTGAAAGAAAGAGAAAGTCTGAATGGAGTCGGCTCGCAACGAATTGGACGATAGTTGGAATGAATTGTGAAACAAAGGAACATTTGCTGGGGCCACTTTGTACAGAAGGTGGGAAATGAGAAATAAAACAATTACTCTTAACCGGGTACCACATGTACCTTTACACTTATTGAGAGTAAACTTATCAGTGAACTTGATCAACCGTTGTACTTGCTGTACAAGTAAACGTTTTCTTGAGGAAGCAATTAATACAATTAACACTAAAGCATCTCGGCTAAGTGGGGAGTCCGTGTGTACATAAACACAGGCACTCTGAAGATCAACGAATGGATATGTTTATTAGAGGCATGAAAACTGTCTTGATACATGGTGGTGTGTGGTTTTAAAACTCATAGGTCTGGAGTACTATGACATCTGAATGCGTTGCGCCGTAGTTGGACATGAGGAGACTGTTTGAAGATAACAAAATTAGAGGGCAGTTTAAAAAGCTTATGTACACTTGATTTCGCCTTAGACGGTATTTACAGATTAATGGGTGAAGATAGAGAAAGTGTTCGTTTGAGAACTGGTGACGGATATGAGACTGTGAAATGTGGTAAATGTAGATGATGTTAGAACAGACACAAAGAAACAGGTGGTTACTCGCAAGGACCGGCAGTAGAACTTTTGGTCCATTTTAAAGTTGTTAAGATGCTCAATTTGCTTGGATATCAGGAAAAACATCATTTGCATAAAGCAAACCTTTGAAAATGCTGTTACTACAATATAGGACAAGACTGGGCACATCCTAGCACCAAGAAGATACTGGTTATATCTCAGACAACACATCGAAGACAGATATTCGGATCAACTGTATGCTTATATCTTGGAGAACGCGACGTAGGATGGACCACTGCGTAGATCAAGGTGAAATATTCTCTAACGTCCATAATACATAGAAAATTGAACTAGCATAAACGAATACAAGTGTTCAACTACTAATGTGAATGAAGCACTAAAATGCGTTTTATGGCCCTGTGTTAGACCCTCATAACCAACCGGTTGGCTTCAAAAAGGGTTGGCCGATAAGCCTGAATATCTCAGAGTGGAACATCAACAGGAAACTATCCAACTGAAACTTTTCAGACAATCAGGTTAACAGGCCAGGTGTTGTGTCATTTGTTTTTGTTGTCGAGACGCAGTTCGGCAGTGAACTGAAGTAATCAGAGATGGACTTCTGAATAAAGTACTTAACTGTATGTCTCCTAGGTGAATGACAAGTTTGTATCATATTACATTCACGAGTGTTAAACCGATGTGTTATAGTCTAACAAGACAACTCTTCAAGGTCACATTGATCATTCTTCAGCTCTGTAATACAATCCACAATATTCGAAGCATCCCTTCGTCATCAGTATCCAATACCATGGAACTTATAAACGGTGATATTCCGAAGGACGAATAATGAAAACAACGGTTGATCTAGAAGGCAACCCTAAGGCATACTGCTGGTATTGTGGACCCTGTCGAAGTGTACTCCTTGAACCTATAAATGAAGACGCCTGTTTTTGGTGGTAATCCGTGTGTCACAAAAGAAAGGGCCATCTACATCATACCGGTGAATTTTCATGCGTAGCCAACTTTGTAGAGTACGTTGGAAAAAATCCAGAAGAGCAAAGTATACTGGTCTAATTTGCGTCCGGTAATTTGTTCAGTTGCCCTATGCTTCCAACTGGGTTCGTTGAGTATGGGAAACGCTCTTGGAAACCGTATCAACTTACAAGAAATAGTGTACTGTGCAAAACGCGGCCTTGCAGATGGCCGTCGCATATATCATCCAAAATTTTCAAGACACCAGACGTCAATGTAATTGGCGTATGGTTGACACACTGGTTGTGATCGGCCTCGTTGAGAATCGGAGATACACTGTAAACCTTTATGACCACGGAAATCTCTTTTTGGCTTGCAGAACAGCTTAAAGACTCCTCTAGTGGGCTCGGAAGTTTCTCATGTATTTGGTAGCGACCGTGGAAGAAGTCAGTTGAAGGCCATAAGATTTGGTTTCAACATATTTTCTAGCCCATACAACTAGATATGTGGAACGGCGATTATACCGGTGGCGTTAAGCGGGAGTATCAATCCCAGTGTTGCTCGGTTTGCCTTCTTGGCTGTTGGTGCACCACATTCTGCCACTGTTAGCTATCCCTATATTAATGAACATATTAATAAACATATTAATAAACATAGGTTTACACCTATGTTTATCGTGCAGTTGTAAGATGACAGATGTCCAATGCATTCAGCTACCGCACTGTATAGTACTGTCCGATCAAAGTTGAAACTACTAACTTGCTTCGGCAATTGTTGACGAGTACCTTTTTGCACAGTTGCTGTTGCATAATTGAGAATATAGCAGTCATTAATGTGCGGTTGCAAATTCACCTCCATCTGATGTTTATTCCGAATAGATCTGTTAAAGTTGAGCAGCGTCTCATTTGGGTTTTATAGTTCGTGTGGTTCTAGTTGTTTTGCGGGAGCGTACATACTGGTATCCACAACTAACACAACCTCGATACACTACCAGTAATGGTCTGGTGACTGGTTGGTTTTAACTGCTAACCAACCTATCTAATCTGGTCCGCGTGTCAAGTCTCCAAGTTGGCTCTGTTATATATCAAACCACTCAGTTCCCTTGATCCGGCTAACCAATAGCGATGGAAGATATATTGCAAGATATTACCATTTCATTTAGTCTCTTCAATTACGTGCGCATGTGAATAGCAACCGTAGTATAATAATGTGTAAAGAACTTACGGCAGTCCTGCTTCCATGTGAACCCCAAACGTTGACCCTTCTGTTGTTGCTGCTATCCGCATACCCTATCTGTTGTAACGTTTGTTATAACTTCTAGAAAAGTGTTATTAAAAGTAAGACTAGCGCCACTTCATTTCTTGTGTCAAGAGCGATAAGTCCACTTTATAGATCAGACTCCTCAAAATTTCGATATGGCTCCCTTAAATTCGAACATTAAAATGGCTTCCGATTGGCTGGTAGCTGATAGATGTGCTACCAATGAATCTTCTCATTTCGAATATTCATGTGCAACTCAGACCACAGCTTGTAGTCCCTTGTGGGTTGTTATCCGTCCACCGGAATGAGACGGGACACAACAGTTTTGGTTGGTATGACAAAAGACTGCGAATACATTCAGTCAATAGACCTGTTTTGAGCATTCACAGAGAAAGCTAGAAGGGTATTATAGCCCACTTAAAGAATTGTCAGTAAACGGAGGAAAAATCGGAAACATTTACTCCTTGAAAACAACACAGTTGACATAAAAAACAGGATACTGCGACCACACAATGAGGTTGAACCTATGCGTATCAAGTTCAGTTCAGAAGATATGTGATCATAGACTTAAAAGAAATTTTGCGATGGGTTATCATAATTATGAAGAAAACATATCTGTAGCCTCCACTAGGAACGGAGTAGGTTAATCCGTGAAGGCTGGGAGACCCATGGTCGAAAAATCTATTATGAGACTGAAATGACAGGACACTTTCACCTGATATCTCCCTATCAGTTTTCGTACTGTCAATTAGCAAGCACACATGATTTTGAGGACATCTTTTCCAGATAACTAATCATTTAAACACCTTTTCACCAAAATGCACCTCTACTGTAACTTGAAACTGAATAGGTTAGGGGTGATGGTTCCTTTCAATGCAACAGACAGAACGTTGTGTGTGGTAACGATGTTTAGTTGGTTGGGTGCGGTTTACACAGTTTTTAATTTTACAATACTAATGCCCTCTAGGAAGTTCCATTATCTTAGCCAAGTATCTCAACGTAAAATCAGCCGTAATTTACAACCTTCCGATTTTCGAAGCCAGTCTCTGAATGGTTCTGATCGTAATTCAATTCAGACAACCTTCTATCTATAGTGCATTGCGTGTGAACTTGCAGAAACAGACAAGTCTCAATTACGGTCTTGTGTCTCGTGGACGCTTCTCCATTAGCTAATCACTAGTTGATACGGCAGTAACAGGCTTCTGATTTGTACATCACAATGTATTAACTAGCTTGTGACAGACATCATTATCTGTGGACTTGACGACATCAGACTGCCATAATCTGGGCAGTAGGTCAATGTCACACATTGAACAGAACTGGTATCTAAATTGAAGGAAAGAAAACATCGTTGGCTCAGTACACTTAATCCATAACTCTACACGATTATAAAGAAAGCCCTCTTTAAGACCGAACGGATTCATTGATTACCTAGTGCAAGTATATACGAGGCCGATAAAATAAAGTATAACATTGCTTACATTCAGCTGTGATGAGACAAGGAGCAACACACCGTCATGTTATTAGACTGATGCCATCACCAGGAACTCGGGAAATGGTTTGAGTGACCAATCGATAGCTTGTGTTCACGTTTTGTTTTGATCCGCATGATATCCGACTACCTCACTTTCTTGTGTTCTTGTTATCACTGGGCTCATAAAGCAAGGGATGACAAGTGGACCTGTGTTCCACGTTACAATTCAACCAGTGATCCGAAACCGACTGTTTCGTTCAAATTTAGTTAGCAGTGGACAATTTATCCAGGTTGTAACAGACAGAAGACTATTATAGGAAAGCGAAATCGATTCGTTTCTGCCCCTCAACATTATATAAAACAAACACCAACAGCAAAATTGGACAAACCTGACATCGTAGCTAAAGCTGGGTGGACAACTTAACAAACAGTTTTATTTTAAAACCGTCATATGAGCTGAAACAGCTGACTCATACAAACTTAGAGGCGTTACTTTGTTGAGTGCTAGTAATGTGGTGTTTTTAGTGAGCGTAGTAGATTTGTCAAACCACTGTTCAGTTGACACCAATGGCGTGACACCTCGACTGGACAACTTTGTTAGATGGTGACATTGAAGAACGACCACCCACACAGCAGTACGATACCCAGTTAAAAAATAATCCAGCAGAATCTGCCAGCTAAAAGCAGAGCATTTAAATCGTTATCTTCAGTTGTCATTCGAAAGGGGTCACATGATACAGTGTGTTTTGACTCTACCTTAGTTAACAGCACAGATGAGCATCCGTTAAAACATAAAATTACGGCCTTATCACCTGTCAATCGGTTTCTTATGCAGTACATCAGTTGTGCTGCAGTTTTAACAGTATTTAAGCAGAGAGAACAAATCGGTGCTCACACCAACGCAGTGAGAATCCAAAACAGTCGAGGACGAAGTGTAGCGGAAGCTCAGTAGAACACAGAGAAAGTTGTGATGATCGATCTAGACTATGGACCTGACTATACCCACATGACTTTTTTCAATGAACTTTTGAACGTTTGTTCTCTTATCGTAAACATGTGTGCTTTCCTTTTTTCAAGTCAGTCATTGAATAGGGCAAAAATATTACCAATTTCCGAACAGTTTTCGACTTGGTTTTCTCCTATTTCTTAAAATAAGTTCTATTGATGGTATTACGTAGGTCTTATTCTGTACCCTTACAAGCTGAACGTCGATCCTGTTTGATACCACGCTCCAGCATTCCGATGTAATTTTTCTACGGAACAGGTTCAGCAAGAATTATGCAACTCGTCGATTCATCAGACATCATCTCAGCAAGCTGGCCTACTTTACTTTGGACAGTGAAATTCTTGAAAATTGAGGGTGATTAATTCAACACTGGCAAACCAGAAATTGACGAGCATCCTGATATTCTAATGAGCAATCAAAGGTTTGATTCATTTGGCGTGCAGACTAAACAAGTGCAGGATGGGAAATTCAGTGTAACTCACGCAGAAGTAACCAGTCGTTCGCTAATAGTCGCCTCTGAGCGGTACTCAGATCGTCCGAGGAGTTCATACAACATCCAGATGGAATGCATTCTAAGTAGACTTTAGTTAACAATAACACGCGAATCTGGTCCAGCGATGCTGAATTACAAACGGCTGAGGAATTTTCATGTGTTTGATGAACCCTGAAAATAATTTTCAAACAAGTGGTTAACAAGAACTAGAGGGCAAAGTTTGCACTAAATATGACGTGATATCTGCATTGCTAGTAAATCACAGTTAAAGTTCGTCAGTGATGCACATCTTTGTCACAGCCGGGATTTGAACTTAGGAGATAAAAACGCAGAGAACGTGAACACTACTCGCAAGTGAATGTGGCTGAGCATTTGCCTATGATGATCCAGTCACACTTGAATGAGGTCAGTGACTAAGTGGTCAAACGATTATCCCATGGAAACGGGAACGGAAGTTAATTCCAGGTTACGGCAAAAACATACTATACTGATGAACTTTATTAAGAGTGAAACTCGAGTCGGGTGCTTTTTCGAAAATGGATGGGAAATTTAGTGGTAAAACGGATACGGTGGTCACTTAACAAAACAGGCCATTGACGTAAAGAAACTAACATAGTCTCAAAAAACACTGCTTCCCTAGCATATTTTTGATAACGAACGGAGGCATTTATAAATTACAAGGTATTGATAAAGCAGTATATCGTATTCTTGTTGCCTCAAAAACCTATTGATTTATTTCACCTTAACATATTGATTGCAAGTGGAAACACAGATGTACGGTTAGCCCGAGAAGGTATCAAAGGGCTACAAGTTAAATTTACCAAATTTAAAAGCTACTTGGAATATCACATGAATTTAGAAGTGTATGTTGACAGTTCTGCTCAATCTCACTTGACTACAATAAAGAGTACATGAATGTGATGAGTTGGATGTGCATTCAACTTAGATGAACATAAGTATGTCAATGCATACTCCTCAGAGGAGTCCTAAACCTCTCAGGTTTCCTTTTTCGACGGTGCAATTAGGGCCTTATTGACCCGTGTTCACACGATTGTTCGGTCTTCTTGTTATTCATTCAAACCTCGTTAGGGGTTAGCAGACTTGATGAAAATAAGAAATATTTTCCCATCTATGTTTTTGTACTGGTCGTTCTACAGATATAAGGTGAACAGAGGTGAATGAGAGGAACTGCAGACAGAGTTATTCACAGTTATATCAGCAGGAAACAATGAAACACATCGAAGCAACACTCTGATGGATATGAACTTCTTGTTACAGGTGGGGTTGAGTAATAAAGGCTGTAGCAATGTCTGTGGTTCGGCGGCATCTCACGTACGCCCGACACCTAAAACGCAGAATGGGAAAATGTAAGTCTTCGATTCAGTAAGATATTGCTAACTAATCACAGTGAATTCGAAAGCTGCAATGCTAAAAACACTAAGCATTGTTCACAAAGTCCTTGAAATTGTCAAACTGCATTCTTCAGTTAGAGTCAGTGAGATTATGAAGCACTGTACTAGTAAGGGCGATGTTTTCTACTACAGAGCTATCTTCCATGTACCGAGAAGGTGGATCGGAAATCAAACTGCAACTGTGCGAGCACACATAATCAGCCGGTGTATCTTAACACAAATATGTACACAATACTTGATTGTAGAAGGTCAACAGGGTTTAAATGTTCACATATTACACTGATGTCTCTTGTTATGTGACACAGGAGGTCCCATTGACAAATTAAGTCTCAGTCGCCAGACTGATCATTTTTCTTTGTGTATTGATGGTGCTAAAACTTAGCCATATCAAGCAAACACTAAGATTGCTTACCAAGGCTGTTGAACCCCGAAATGTGGGGTCGAGGTCAGGAAATTTCTACTCGTGAATTGTCACTTAGTGTGAACAGCCCCAAAGGCAATGTGCGTCAAGGAACGTTCACTCTTGTGACCTCTGGAGGTAAACAGTCGAGGAGCATAGAATTTGAGTTGAGTTCGATTTCACCCAAAATGCCTATTGTTGAATAGGCTTGTATCTTGACGTAAGCTCCCGTCAAAGTTCCCAGAATTCGCATACTGCTGAGTGACCTTGAGGGATAGCTCGGTAGGACTTCACACAGGTAAAATTGCACCATACTGTTCTAGTTGTCTGAGGAAATTTTCTTACATCCCCTATTCGCCAATGAATGCACATTCTGCAACGGAGCATGACAGATTGTCCGTACTTGCGTTTTTTCCTTTATTCACCAATAAGTTCACAATGTTTTGTTTCTATATGCATCGGCCAGTACTCGGTCAAAGCTATCCGAGCCTTGGTAAAAACCTTTCCCGACCAAGAACATAACCGTAGTAGTTAGATGGGGATGCGGGCAACTTTCACTTTTAAGTAAGATACAGTGTCACGAAAGCGTGATGCAAATAGCTTCACCGCGGATCGCCTGGACATCATCATTTTTAGCATCCAGTATTTTGACCTGTTTGTTTAGAACATGACAGTGGCGTATCTCTTCACTATAACACTACGGTAAATCTACACCGCCTCGAAATTCGTTGGAGCATAACCCACCTTTATAAACATAGTTGTTGGTTTCAGTTACCTTTTATAACCGACCAGCTGAGCTTAGTGAACACCGCTCAAGTATACTTGTCGTTAGTTCTTCCGGTCTGGCACCCTCCTCTCTAGCTTGTCTCCTAGCTCAGTGTGCTCTTAATGAAACGGAGCACGAAACGAATGCGCTGATACGCTTACGAAAGTGAGTGGCGCTCCGACAAAAAGGGCGGGTTTTCGAAGGTCTGGGACAGGAGAAAATACCGATGTAGTGAACTCAGAACGGATCAATAAGATTATGATTCAAGCTGTTCACCGTGATCAGTACCAAACATGATGAGACCTGTAAACTGGTCGTGTCTCACGGGAAGTACTTGCTCAACTACTTGGGAAATTGTTGTACTAACTTTCAAGTAAGTATGGAGTTTCACTGAAGAATGGTGGACAATGCAAGGAACACATATCGCTGTGGACAAAAATGATGGTCAGAAGTTGACGCCCACGGCGAAAAGGAATGATCAATACCAGTATCAGTTGTTAGTCACTTGTTTTGATGATGAGGCGGGTTGTTTTGCCAATCATCCCATTATGCAAGCATCGGTTGTTGCGGGAATCAGTCGTTAAATAAAGCAAAATCTTTACTACCTAATTCACATGCCCCTGTGTCGAGCACGCACCCACGTTTACAAACCAAGCCGCAACCCATAACTCAATGAGGTTCCTAATTAACGTCCTTTGTCTAATACTGTAGGTTTAGCTGGTGTTCTTTGTCACACATCATTATCTGTCATTGATCATCCGTCGAGCTGCCCTCCCTAGGCGGTCGCTCGCTCAATCACTTGTGTAATCCGTAATCCATCCCCTGTGGTCTTTGAGACTGTCCTACGGCAGCGTGGGGAATAATCGCATCTTCCACTTTTCCACCGATCGCGGCGCCCCTTCGTCAAATAATTTGTGTCGATTCTGTCGGAGCTTTTGTTTACTAATTCATGACACAGGTGACCTCTTTCCTTCTGATGGGCAGTGTTCATGGTGCTACAAAGAGACGTGCATCGTCTTTCGGTCCAAATTCTGATAACCAATCCTGCACATCCCCATATGTGAATGGGGTTGACCTGGACAGTCTTATTGAGTTGTGTTAAGATCACAACACTAATTTAATAAACAGTCGTTAAGTGAAGGCATTTCTTTATTATCTAATAAGTACACATTTCTGTGGATCACACACTCGTGCTTATGAACCGGAGCTCCAACCCACAATACTGAGGTTTTTTTTACTGAAGTGTCCTATGCAGTTATTTGCAGTCCTGCCCGTTTAAATGGCGATTTTCCACAAATCAATCTTCGACATTTCTCACTCGTTGGGCTGCTCTCCCTTACTAGCGGTACACTCACTATGAGCTATGACGGCTACCCACAAATACACGGATACATTCCATTGGGTCTAAGAATAATCGCGTCTTCCGCTTGTTCACCTAACTCAATGAAAGGCTGTCAAAACATTCCAAGCAGATGAAATGTTTGCAATAACAATTAAGTTGCGCACAACAGAATCCGGTTTGTAATTTCTGTGACTGCCAAGTTTACTTGACCATCCAGCCAATGATAGTTTTGGCCATCGGATCAATACGAACCAGAATTTTGAAGGCAGTGTTACAATCTTAGACGAAAGAAGAATTTACATATGGACAAGGTCAGGTACATAATTAGAACAGCGGAGTGCGAATTTTTTTTTCACGAGACGACAAGAAAACAGGTTAAGACGTGCTGTATGTTGCCAACAGAAAAAAAGCATTCCGCATTTTACACGCAGTTCCTAGATCTCAAGAGCTAAAGTCCAACAGATGTGAGGATAACAGGTGAGCTAGTTACCATCAAGATCCAGTGATCAACCCGTAAACAGGCAAGTGGCCGGCGTAAACAATTTCTAAATTTATTAGGTCGATCGATGTTACCTGATCAACATAGTTCTACTTGATGCCAGCAAGCCGGATAAGCGGTAAGAAATAGTGCGGTGAACAAAGACGTGATTATCTGTTGACTGCATAAGCTGACCTTATTTTGGAATCGCACTCTCTAGTCTGTTGATAATCTGGTCACTGGGAGCAATGACACTCCCTCTAAATATCTGTCATAGATGCATCCAACATTCCTATATGCTCACAAGCGCAATTTAGACAAATTCAGTTGGAACGCATGCACGTCACGCTTGTGGTGGTTTAGTTTAACTTATCGATTCCACCTGCTGCTAACTTCCACGACCCGGCTCAGCTCTGAGAATTGTTGAATAATTGAACTGACATTATAATGTATCACCATAATCATGCATTATATTCTTTGTATTCATCAAGATGGCATAGAATCTCAAATAGTCTACGATGCGACAGTACATGAAATCTGTAGCATACCGATTTGTTACATGACCTTAGTTCAACGACTGAGGTAGTGCACTCAGATGGTTAGTGATGATGTATCGAGCAGTTGCCGATGCCAGACAATATGCATGCGAGCTGACGTAGACATATCGAGGTCAAACACATCTCATTCAGCCATATGAGCATGTGTTGAAACTTGTACGAATACAAGTTTGAAGAATAACGATCATCTATCTACCAAAAAATCGGGGAAATTAGTAAAGTAATGCCTAAAAACAGAGTAACTTAGGGTGAAATGACAAAAGTTGAGTGCGCATTCCAGGTTTTGGAATTTCATCAAAGCGGAACGAATTACTATACTGGGCACACCGCCAGGAATAAGGTATTCCAGCTCTATCGATCAGAATAATATTCACTCAAATCGTCTGATTGACACACAAATGACTGACATTTGTCAGGCAACTCATTAGGTATGCACCTGTGAACTACACATTATCAGAGAAAAATCTGGTTGTAGACCTGACTTAATAACTGTCATTCCCTGAAGGAGATTCAGAAATTTCACGGTTCAGTAATACTTTGTGGCTGTACAGTCCCGGCACTTCTTAGGCATTGGTATATTTCAAAAAATCAAGTCAGAAACCTGATGTTGCACGATTTATGCCAGAAAAAACTTCGCCGTGTTTTCGCAAACGGTCACCACAGACTGTCAAATTTAGGAAATCAAATCTAGACTACAAGAAAATGAAACGTTAATCGTCTGCTGGTGCAACGACCTCAACACTACCAACAAAACGCGGCAATATGAATCTTTTTCTTTGAACGCACGAAATGGACCTGTTTTTTGACGGCAATCAGCACAACACATCAAAAAAGATGCGGGTTGTTGGCCGTGCAGATAGCATTGAACTCCACAGACATGTGGGCTTGATGGTTCATCGTCAGTATGCGCATTGCAATAGTGGAGGCAAACTGTTTGTGGATTTAGATGTTGATGACAGCAGGTGGCATAACATCAATCAGTTTCGTAATCTGACGCTTGGCCCAGTTGAGTGCGTTTGCTAATTTCCGTCTGCAGCTGATGTTCGGTGCTGTCAACCTAACACCAACATCGGTACTGACAGATGATGGGTGGAATGGCAAACGGAGATATCGCCTGTTTAACTGAAAACGATGGGGTTGGTAATTTTCTGTTAATAAAATCAATTAAGAAAGTATGAAGTTCTGCTTATTGGCTATCTGAAGAAGTTCCTGTATGCTTAAACTCACTTAATCTTTGATGGAAATGCTTAGAGTCAAGGGCATATTGAAAACGATTGGTTTAACCTGTCGCCGGTGACCTGCATAAGGGAAGTTCGTAATAAACCGAGAAAGATAGCCGTTGACTTTTAGTGAATGTTTGTAGAACAAATGAAGCTTGCCTGTTTGCAGCAGGTTAGATTTACAACTACCCGGCACAAAACTGTTGAATTACAAGCACTGACCAGCCCAACAGCCATCACTAGGCACCGACCGCTTGATTGTACCGTCAAACTTTCAAACAGACATCGGGAAGCGATGAAAGAGAGTCATACTAACGTATTTTTGCAAATTATTCACGTTTAGTACCATCAGTACTGGCAGTCGGTAGTTCGCAACATCAAATACACCGTCTGCGCAATGTAAATTCACCCCGAAAAGCAGGGACGCAACTTCAAACTTAGCGAAAAACTGGTTCTAAGGGGGTCTCCGTGTCTACCCAATCTATCTGTCCGTATGCTTCGTCTTAAAAAGGATTGATGAGATATATGAAACATTCTGGGCCACTCATGGGTAAGCCGAAATCTGTCATATTCTTCAGTGAGGTCTAACAGACAGTGAGATGTTTCACGTAGCGGAAAATTTGTAAAAAGAATTCCAATATTCACACATAGATCTATCCTGAATTAATACTGGCCAACTCGAAACTACCACTTATGATATTTTCTTTAATGGTGTCACCAGCAGAGTCTTGGGGTTCTGACGTTCACTGACGAGCTTGTGGTGCGATCATTTTATCACAGGTAATACTGACCTTAAGGGAGATCTGATTTACGGAGTTTGGGAGGCATAGCGCTCCATGCTGTTCATAAGAATTGAAATTAGTCCCAACCACACTGTCCTTCTTGAAGTAGCTGCAGTTTGAACGATAATTACTTTCTTTAGATCCCCAAGATGATTGTCTTTGCCTTGGTTGGAACAGTACAAAAACCCAGGAGTCATTCTACGATTGGATGATGATAAAAGGCTTCCATTTATGCTTCTGACTTTTGTATGCACCATTTGTATAGCAGCGTATTTTGTTCACTTGGTATGCTTCGAAATCTGTGTTTTCATACCCTTACGTGGACGTACCATCAATCCTAATCAATTACTGCAAGCCCGTGGAAAAACACCGGCGAATGCCACCAGAAAACAGGATAACTGTGCACATTTAAAGGGTACGGCACTGGTTACCACCTTAGCAACACCCTGATGGTGATAGGGCTTATACGCTAATAGATGAATGACACTTCACTTTTTATGATAAAGATAAGGTTTGATAAAGTTGGTAACGAAGACGCGGCGAAGTCTACTATCGCACGAATTACGAAGGTTCTGATTGCATTTCTTAAATAAATCACGCAGTGGTCAACACGGTTGCCTCATGATTGGAATGGCCGGAGTTCAAATCCCGGCCATGGCAGGGATATGCACTACTGACGAGCTCGAATGAGAGCGAAACTCGAAAGAGGCTGGCTGGAAAGTCTACGTGAATGCGA
Source organism: Paragonimus westermani (assembly GCA_008508345.1). Taxonomy (NCBI): domain Eukaryota; kingdom Metazoa; phylum Platyhelminthes; class Trematoda; order Plagiorchiida; family Troglotrematidae; genus Paragonimus; species Paragonimus westermani. The sequence goes on along the minus strand of QNGE01000283.1, from coordinate 136,278 downwards.
AGGCTGCGGTCAAATGTGTGATGGTCAACTTGGAAACAAACCAAATCCCCGACTATTTATCAGTAATCTAAAATATCACCTTGCAGGTTTAATGAGATCGGAGATTTCGGCCTGTCTTGAAAGTCCTAATCGCGGGGTTATCGATTGGAGTTAACAGACAGTAGCTATGTCTCCTCTCAAGACGATCGGGCAACCTGATCACTGCTCACAAGCGAGAGTGGTTGAGCGTTCAGATTTGATAACTCGGTCGTGCCTAATGTGAGGTGAATGGCGCAGTGGTCAACACCGTTGCCTCATGATTGGAATGGCCGAAGTTCAAATCCCGGCCATGGCAGAGATATGCACTACTGACGAGCTCGAATGAGAGCGAAACTCGAGTCTAGTGCTTCTTTTCGAAAGAGGCTGTCTGGAAAGTCTATTTGAATGCGAAGGCTGCGATCAAATATGAGTGATGGTCAACTTGAAAATCACGATAAAAAATGCCCTATATCGACATATTGTTAAACTTATGCGTAAGTTCTACTTACACCCGGTTTTCACAAACAAAACGTACGAAACCAGGATACATTCTGGATGACTAAGCTGTACATCATACGAAGTATACACACTGCGTATTTTAATTGTCGACAGGCATTAAATAGGGCAAACGACCCAGGTAATATGTAATCCGGTCTATGACCACATTAACGCAGAAGCACTGCTCCTTTGTCGCCGCAGTAAGCTGGTATGCACTCTTGGGATCAGTATCCCATACATCAGGTTCACCTACTACACATTCGCGCACTGCGGCAACTTCTGAAGATCAGTGATGCGAAAGTTAGGCCGAAAATTCCTTCGGTCAGTTTCTTCTTCAGGTATATTTTACCACCCCTTATCCCCGTTCCCGATTCTGACCCCAATCCTAATGTTTTTATGCGTACACCTACAGGTTTTCTCAAATATACCATTCGTCAAGCATGCTACACAGTTTTATCGCCTCTTTTAATAAACTTCAGACTTTCATATCGTTTTAACTTAGGGTAGTGACGGTGTGAAATAGATTTTTGGGTTGTTTGTTCAATCCAACTTGCAGTAGGTACCAGCTTAATTCACATGTGCTATTGAAATGGCCCGAAGCCACATTATTACTGGGACTGATGATGTAACGCACGAAAACAACAAACACAGCGATCGCCAGCAAGTTTCATGCCCTATGGACATAGTAAACAGTGCGAACTGCTCTCCGGTTATCATGAATCGAAGATAATCACGTCTGAATGATTCACAATCGATTAAAACCGTCTGCGAAAGTGTCAGCTGAGATGTGTCGCATCCATATGTGCACAGACTTGAGCCGTACCGGCTATAGCATGTAGGAATGATCAGGCGAGCACCTATCGTTGAGAAGTAGCTTATTGTGGCCCGCTAGATAATACTAGTAACAGCTGCGTGAGTGCGTGAACTCGGAAGTTCACTACAGCATGAATTTCGGAACATGGCAGCAACACCTCTCTTCACCATAGCTGGAAACCTATCTAAATTATTCCAGCCTAATTTGTGATCCTGCAAGGACGGACGGTGCAAGATGACACTCAGCTGAGTCCATATAATTCAAGATGATCTTTTTCTATAGAAAAAAACTGAAGGATGCCTACGGAACACTTACTCCACACTACGAACTTTACATTTACGTTGAAGTGATGGGCAAATGTGTGAAGACGTCAAAACCGGCAGTCAGTTAAGCTGTCACCTGTCTGTTTCTAGCAGCAATGATGATGCTAAGCTACGGAGAGATCCGAATGTAAAGTAATCAAATACAGGCTTACTACTTCGTAGGTTACATCGCCAACCGGAATAAGAATACGACGAATTCGAGCTGTTTTGACGGTAAACTTTAACAGGGTCCATATGACTTGCGAATAGCATTTAATGGACTAGTAAAAAGTGGACGTCCCTAGGTCATCTTGATTAGAAATAACGAATACCAAAGTATACGGGACAAGAACGACAGGCAGTTCGAAGAAACCAGCTAATGATGTAACAAGGATGGCAAACGATGTGACGGGATGGATTTCCCGTATCACTGGGACAAATAACAACATATGAATTCCAATTTTGTATTGTTAACCTGTGACAACAGGGTTCACACCACACATTTTATGTGGTTGAGTTTTGTGAATTTGTTGGCTGCTTGACAGGAGCACACTCGGAAGTACACTATACATTGTAAATCGAAGTATGTCCAAACTGTACAACAGTAACTTGCTTGTAATCTACTGGGAACGTTTTGACGATCGAAACTGGTGAGGTTGTGAGATACTGCCATGACAGTGTGACTCAACTTTGTAGTAACATTCAGGATTGTTCGCCTTTAAGTGTATATTTTTCGATACCGTTTTCAAAGATCGCAGAAAACAATAAATGGTTTCTAACATTCCAGACAGAGTCCACAAGGCCCACAAATACTGTAACAACTAGCCGATACACGACCAGCCGTTCGCAGCCACATAGTCCCCTTTCACAGGTCGCGAGCAGCAGCGGCGTGATAACCACGACAGCCCAATCCGGAACAGGAAATTCGGGGTCCAACTTGTTTCACTACTCCCGGTGGTCACCACACAAGACCAATACTAACAATCCAGGTTACGCAGGGACGACTCTGGGTACGAGTTCATCCTGGAATTCCGTGAGTTCATGTCGAGTGACTTCTGACGTATTTAAGTTTGATTGATAAGTGGGTGACTTTTCCAAACTAGCTATGTGAGATCATCCTCATTTTGGGAGATAACAGCTTACAGCTACAAGGTGGAGGATGAGGTCGCGACATTTTACGTTCGTTGGAGACGACTTGGCACTGGTTTTATTCTTGATTGAAAGGACGTGATAAAAGACAGTCACTTTGAAGCAAATTTAATCCACGTGATTACCAGTCATGTGAACCTGTTTAGTATCAAGATACACTTCACAGCATTAAAGGTTGTATCATGTTGAAAGGGGATCACGTGTGCAAGAATGGAACAGGTGATAATGCACAAGCAGATCAGCAGCAGTTTGAATTTTTCAAGCTTAAAGAGAGATATTTAGTCGATAAAAAGCATAGTACTGGTGGCCATTGATCGTGTTCAACTAATTTGAGTGAGCGTTCAGTGAACCTACTACGTACAGTGATAACTTTCCAGCCTGACTAAGATTCGATTTGAGCTATGATGATTCTCATTTAGTATACACATCAGGTCTTTTAGTTAAGTATGAGCTAATGACAAGCTCTAGAAACCCCAGTCACCTGTTGCATAGCATTATAGCAAAAGAACCGGTTGCACATGGGACCAGGCAGAGAACCAACTCATGGGGAAAGAGGCAAACACGGACAGAGTGCGAAAGGGCCACCGACAAAGGCTGTGCACAATCGGACGTATAAGACAGTCTTACACGCGTTTGTACACTGCCGGGCCAACATAATACAGGTTCAATGAGGTCGCAACACACACGAGTTTCGCCACACTTCCAAATGTGTGTGGTGGCCAGGATTACAGAAAGCCAACAGATACGACGACCCGTTGGTAGGTGGAGTTCAGGAAGAGTCCAATTTGGGTAAAATATAGGTTAAATGTTTAGAGGAGCATACAGTTACTAACGTCACTGTAGAAGTCGTGGACCTAAAGTAACTAGTAAGTAAGAAGGCTGCTGCCTTTCGAAGATAACCAGAGTGAAATTCTCTGTATCCCGTTATACTTTGGATGAGCTTGGTAACTTTTCGGTTTAACTAAGCACACTGTGATGACACTCGAGTGGTAGTCAGATTTCATCTAGATGGCTCGTGCGTGTTGCGTCTCTAACAATATATGAGGAAGCAAGGAAAAATTGTTTCGTGGTACCGTACGTGGTACGCTGTTGTGTAGAGTAGAACCAACTAAAAAAATCCAGATTCGTGTTGCGTAGTCATGGGAATGGCCCTGTGGGCACAGGCATCTTGCGCACGCATACGCTGCAGAGATCAGCCGTGATGCAACAATGAAATATTGACGAGACCGTGCAGACCAGTCCTCCAACTGACCATACTAAATATATTTACATATACCACCAGACAAAAATTCCATAACCTACATTCTTTGTGAATTATCAGTGTTAATGTATTTCCGTTCCCGCGCCAACGGGCAGTGATCAGACAAAAACATAATGCCATTATTGATCGTGCATTTTTCAGGATCTAAACATGGTAACCAACAGCCCGAACGACTATAAGCGTTTGTACGAGGCAGAAAAAGTGGCCACAGACGAGCTGCGTGAAGAAGTGGCTGCGGCGCAAAAGGAGACGCGAGAGTTACATGAACAAATCAGTGCTGCCATCCGATCACGGCGTTCGAGTAATGCGGAAAAGCGGGTATGTGGGACTGTTTGTTCGGTCAGTAAGACGAAGAGGCTAGTAAACGCATGGACAACGGTCTAACAGTTATAAACTGGCTCGATTTTGTTAGTACGCATATGCACACGAAAGACAACACTTGTACAATTAGAGTAATTCCGAATTCGCTTTACAATTTCCTGGTTTGACAATTAGGTGGTATACTGCCTAATTGTGTACTGTGGACCTAAAGCAGGACAACAACCGAGTACCGGTCGAAACAGTTTAAACCGCATCAAAAACAGTTCATTATTCACCCTCCCAGCCTAAGCACTTTTACAATATCTTCTCAATATTGTCCACCAAGGTGGCCTTCAGTGAACGTCTCTCACCGTTCGAGTTATTGACCTGCACACAAAACTGCAATGTCCGCATGATTTGCCAGAATGGACACCATAGCATATTTGCCGTAAACGATTTGACAGAAAATGGATGTAGTAAACGATACTAATTTGTCGGTTATTGTTAACCAATAGACTAGTCACTGATTGTGGCAATAAGGCCACATGATGTAACGAACGACGGTAACCCACCAAGGTTGTGGACAAATTTGAACGTCCACACAAATCCGCGTCAGAGGATGGGGGGGGCTATCACCCTAAAATACTTGACCATTTTGGCAAGACAGAACTGGGCGCAAATGTACCCACAAGTCATCACAGGGTAAACAAAAGTGTCGTGAACGTGAACTAACTGCTTCCGATTGCTCAGTCAACACTGCATACGAGTCGGGGAATTAGGACCTAGTGATCGAGGGACATTCAGACAATCATTAGAACACAAACTTAATTAATTGGAAGTCTAACTTTCGACTCAACTTCCGAAGGCGAAACATTGGCTCAGTCCACACAAATCTACAACGCTATCCTTAACGCCAGAATCACTGTCGTATCTTCTGATCTAAATGTGCTTGTCTACACCGTGCACTTCAATTGCACGTTTAGCAGTGAAGTGAGATTTGTTCAATAATCCCCTCAATGAACCGGTTGATTTAGGAACCGCGAATTTGTTTAAGACAAGGGATTATGGAGTGAGGTGATTTCGAGGTAAGCATCTCACGTATCCTCAGAGTCATCTAGTACGGTGTGCAATGAGTAAGGGCCAAAAGAGATCCGATCTCGATCTCACAAAGCCTCACACTCCCAACTTACCCGTAACAACAATTCAGGTTCCGAGGCACAAACTGCTGATGCGTTGGCCTTCGAAATTCGCTAGTAAACCGATCCTACGGAACTGTGTTGATAAACGCGGTGCTGGCACAAGGTGTTGCATGAGAATTGGTAACGTGATGGACCACTGATAATCTTCAAAAGCCACGTGAGCGATTGGCACTGCGAAGCAAGAGCGCATATGCAAATGCGTAGCATGTTTTGTGCGCGCGTCTAATATGTGACGGTTAACCGACCAAGAACTAACCTGTTTGCTTTATCCCCAACTATGAGGACGGCCGTTCCAGTCCGATCAAAATTTGATACTTTATGCACATTCTACACTACTCATGAGTAGCGTGCCACGTTTAGCAAACTTTTGAAACAAAAACGTCTTTTGATAATCGAATGTTTGAAGCTCTTGTTGCCTGCTAAAATAAATCGTTCAATTTTCTAGAAAGTCGAAAGACGAATCTCTGAATGCGAAGAAGAAATGAAAGTGAGTTTCACCGAACGTCAATGCATCCTTCAACATTCTTGATTTTTTGTCACATCAACTTCAGCTAGAATCCAGACGACGGAGGACGTCAGGTTGTGTGGTTAAGAACACAAGGATGCTGCCTACGTGTCTGAAGAGCGTTATGAGTGTTATCACCCTCATAACAGTAAACTAAAATGCGTTCAGTATATAAATATAGTAATGTGATCATTTATATAAATATCTGAGGTCTAGTAGAGCAGCTGAATTTGTGCTTTGACTAACAATGAGTTAGACATTTGGAATTATTTTAAAAGGGTTCACCAATATCAGAACGAGCTACTCGAGTTTCCAGTATACCCAACAGTCTAGCTACTAGCCAAAAATGTGTTGAACGCACGATTAGAATAGATACTGTGTATAGTTTTACATCGTGAGCAAAGCACTGTTTACATATTGAAATTTTACAGCGGCAACATTGATTCAAAAACTACATCCAATCTATCTTAGCATAATATAAACTTTGCCAGAAAAATGGCTTCCGTCTGTCACTCAAACTTTTTTCAGACACTGGAGAAAGTTCGTGCAGAATCGGAGAAATTACGCGCCGAACATCGAGCGCTGGTACGCGTCGTATCACGGCTGAACCGAGAGCAATGAAATGCAACGCTCTCAGCTCGAACCAACCATACAGGGACTTCAACATTAATCTCAAAAAATGCATCAACATATCCCATGGAAAACGACAGTCATGCTGTTATTCACGTGACATTCACTCGTGTACAGTATGATGCATTTATACGAAAACATTTGTATGAACAATTGCAATAATGAGCCGTGAAAACGACTGTTAGCTATCTTTCGAGCCAAATAACCTTGCTACAGCATGACGGTGAGTTCCACAGCATGAAAGTGCACACACATGGAATCCCATTTATTTGATGGTTTATCCGAACCCATCTGTATGCCAATGATAAGTGAGAACCAAGGATTTGTGACAGGAGTTATTGAAATTCAATCAAAACGGTGATTACAAATACAGACAATTTAGCCAATTTCTTATTTCATTAACTAATTGATTAGTTTTTCACTACTGTGTGGTATTCCCATACGGCAGTGAGAATGCTTGTGTACCAACAATTATGTTCCGACACTGTTATTAGCTAATTGTGGAAATTTAACTAATTAACGAAATATTCACCACGACGATTGTAGCAGGCCGCTTTCAAGTCATTAGAAAATGTAGATTAATATTGAACGCCGGTTCAGTACTCTGTAAGATGATACATTAGCTTAGATACGAAAAGAAAGATTTTGATGTTACAACCTGTCCCAGTTGAACATTTATGACTGGTGTGTGAATTGGTAAACCAATCCTGAACACTTCAGTTATCCTCACAACTACGTTGGTAGTAATAAGAGAGAAACCGACATGCTCACGTTGTTCAAATGACGGACTTCACGGCGCCTTCTTGTTTGTGTTTTCCGAAAAGAATGTTGAGAAGCGCATCAAGGATAGTACACAAACACTAAACGCTGTGGTAATTGAAATACCTCCAGCGTGGTCACCACATCTGTGCACTGCACTGATGAGTGCGGCTACGCTGACTAGCGTTGTGAATTGACCACACACAACTGCATCAAGCAAGCCAAAGGAGAGTAGTCGGAAGAAGGACAGTTTTATTCTCAGCGCCAAACTACCAAATGTGTAAAGCCGTCTAGGTAGTCCTACAAGCATACAAGACCGTACCCACAGCTGAAGTGTTGTGACCGCAAAAGTCGAATTTTTGTTGTAAGGCATCCATTACGGGTATGTGAAATTCCAGAACGAGTGCAAACGTCATTTTGCAAGACTGCTATGTATTCATATCTTTGGCGGTAGTGTAGCCACATTCTCCCCGGTGACACGTCACGCACAGCGCATACACTCGTTCCCAACAGTCCCTTCCAGCCCTTGGTTTTTGGTATCCGGGCGTACGAGGCATGCTATTTTATTCACAGGCGAAGCTGTATCCGAGAACAGGAGTACTGATGAAGTCAAAAATATACTCTTGAACAAAGAACATCCCCAGCGCACGAACGATTATCTTAGGCGTGCTATTCCATCGACCGAAAAACCTCCGGCATAATTCGGAAGTCAGTATAGGTTTACATACGCCTACTAAGTACAGCAGTGATCGTAACCAGAAATCAGTCTTACTGCGCTCTCCGGTTAGGCATACCTCACATCGTCAAACGTCACAGTTTTAAATCATTGGCTCCGAGGCCTTCACGTACAGCAGAACTTCGAGCCAGAGATTACGGATGGGGTATCACGAGTCTATAGAAACACCGAAAGTTACCAGTCTACGACAACAGCATTATTTAATCACTACAAATTCCCCTAATTACTCCTCCCCTCAAAGTTTTGTTTGCAATTCATCCTTGGGTGACAGTCGTTTTCTATAGCAAGGGTAACTGGTAAGCATTGTTTCCATATCACAGACCTCATCCTGCACGTAACCCCACAAGTCTGTGGGAATTGTGATACGTGTCTAGTTCCTGTGACACGAACCTATAATTCTGGAATCATCGCTCGTCTGAGTTAACATCCAAATGACGGTTACTAAGGTGCTTTTCTCTCAAGGTTTATGATGGCACTAAATCGTGCAGTCAAACTACATTGGAGATCGCACTGGTGTCCAAAGCACACTTGCAAGTGGATAATCGTGTGTCATCAGGCCTAGTACACCGGTTACACGCTGCCGAAAACAATTGTTCACATGTAGTAAGAATGTGACACAAGGCGCTCTTACGAACCTGTAAAAGTTGTACGAACGTTCCGGTATCACGATGCAGAGGAGGCGGAATAGGCTGTCTTATCAGGGAGTAGTGGAGTACAAGTATCTTTGATTTGTGATTGTGTTGATCGCCAAGTTGGTGTTAGTTTACACTGATTGTGAGGTACGGAAATGAAACTGTAAGTGGTACAGTGCAAGCCACTTTTGGGGACAGTCATGCGCAGGCATTTTTTGGCCCCGGTTATCGGCATAGGTTAATCCAAAAACGTTCACCGTGTTAGTTAGGCCAGATTTGAAAAAGATAGTTCGCCTATTACCAATCAGACATGAAAGACCAGTTGAACATTTTGAAAAACAGCGTGCAGACCGAACATGACAGTGGAGATCTATAGGAGACGAGCAACCAGTTATTGCATTACGGACGGTCATCCATCAGAGGTAACGGTAGCCGAGGCTGAAACTGCAAAAACTGAAAAGGTCATAAGACAAGATTTATCCCCAACCTCTCTCTTCAAGGATGATGAAGAGAGGCAGAAAACAAAGATTATAAAACACTTTCGTCTAGTTCAGGAAACTGGAAGAGTATCTCAAGACTGGTGCTTATCGATGGCTATCTTCGTTTACCTTTGTCATGGACAGCATTCAAAAAGGTATCCATGGAAAATCCAGTGATTCTGGTGCAAGACTTATTCCGGGCACTACGCCAGAAGTATGCACGTCATGCAGAATAAGATCGGTGAGTGGGCTGGTTTGTACGGGGTGCTACTTTGGAACAGGTGATCTCGGTCTCAAGCTTTTCACTGCAAGTACTGCGCCTAAAATAACGAGCTGTTTCACAAACCTGGGTACACCATCTCGTCAGATTTTAGTGTTGAGTTGTCGGCGGAAAAAGGATATGTTGTCTCTGTGTCAACTGTAGAGTCGAAAAGACTTCCATATGTCACTGAGAGGTAGGCGTATAATCCTTATGTGTAATTTACGCTGTTTTGTTACTCAGAAACCTGATTGCTTTAAAACGAAGACGTGAGCAGATATGCCGTGTTTGACAGAAGTTGCTACGGTCAGTTGGTCTATCTCAAGAGTGGTGAACGTATGAGCAGCATACACGTTCGACAGCGCTTAGAACCAAATACCTCGGAATTGTGTCCAACTGATCAAATAAGAAAAAAGTGTGCGGTGATTCGACTATGCACTTCATATACCAGCTAAGCGTTTAGTTCGCCTGATCTTAGTCACCAAGATCATCAATGATTAGGTAAAACAGAAAGGCGATCAAGAAGTACACAGTCAAACTAAGAATGTCCCGAGTACCCAGGTGTGTGTCTAGTTAGGAACTTCGTGATCACTCGAATCACCGATTTGAAACATCGCCCAACAAGGTAACGAGTTACGGTCAACAGCGTGCCCGGATGAACATCAATTAGCAATGCTTTTAAACAACCTTGTCTTTATTTTACCAAGACAAGAACATTTGTCCGACATATTCTTTAGCAGCACTATGATAAGCGCCTATTTGCTGAGATGCCATCCAGTCAAGCTGATGGCTTTTGATGTCTGAAATGACAAACCGTAAAATAGAAACAAAGGACTCTCGGCGATATTCGTTTTCATTAGGTCTAGCGAAGACGACACACCACTCACGTCTTATCGGAGAAACTTAAAACGGTTGCCTACAGGACAATGTGAAAGATTCTTAGCTAACTTTTACTTAGTTCTCGCAGATTAGAAGCACAGTAAACAATAAAATCAGCCTGACAAAAAATAGGAATGAACAGACTCAAACATGTGTACTGTCGGCTCAGCATGTATGAAACTAAGGTAGCAAGGCAGGAACGGTTTCGAACAGCTTGAACTCAGTCTAACCGAAGAAGCCCTCAAAACGCCTCACAAAAGCTCGAGTAGTAAATAATTAAGGTGGGAATGTTAATTTAGGCTGCATATAAACATACACACGGGCAGTGTGAATCCACAAACATGTCAGTGCTACGCAAAATTGGTCAAAATCTGAGTAGGATTACACAATGGAAATGTAAGTTAACCGAAAGCCTGAACGGCGCAAAAACAGCTACCACTGAATTTGGTAGGAATGTCACACAATCGTACTAAAATATACCATTAAATAAGTGGGATGTCTGAACTAGCAAACTCTAGTAGATCTATGCGATCAACTACAGTGTTAATGTTGGCAGTTCTGATGAGCGATCCACGGCAATAACAGCCAGATTATAGACGAGATTATTCGAATTCACCAGACTGCCCGGTTGGCTGGTATCCCGGTTCAGTAAAGCAGCAGGTCAATACTGATAACCACCTGACTACTTCCGATGAACACAGATCATGAAAAGCAATCGTCAAGGGCGTCTGGTAAACCCTAAATTTTAGCACAGACCACAAGTAACAGAAGGTAAGAATATCTCAGGAAATCTCAACAATTTACAAAAATCATATTGGATAAAAAATACTGCAATCAATCAACTGTTTCAGCACCGAAAAGATCACGCAGTGGACGCGGTAAGGAACATGGTCATGACCACTAACGGAACTGCGAGGTTGTCAATCTGCTCAGTGTATGCTTCAGTAAGTACACCCATTGTGATAGGCGCAAGGCCGAGTGGCCAATACCATCGATGAATGCGAGCAACCGGTAGCCAGACAGCAAGCTGAAAAATGGGACAAAAAAACCCCGTAGGTAGTAAACAATTAGCAGCATCCAACAAAGTGGAACAGCTACACGGAGACAATATAAACTGTCCGCTTGATGGGCTAAATGGTATGGACAAAGTTCAGCAAAAAAAATTATACACAAAGCAGTCGTTAAGTAAAACGATGTGTTTTTAAAAGTTTGCTGACAGTACATCAGAAAACTGAAAGCATCTATACTATCATGGTGTTTACTGTTGTCTTGTGACAGACAGGGTGTGATACACTAATAAATTTTTTGATTGAACTCGCTTGACAGAAACCGACTAGTGTTGTATAGAAATCCACCTTGAACTTGTGCGTCCAGAAAAAAAAAACTCCACACATGTGTGTGGATCGAAGGAAAGAGAGATTTTAATCAAACAGAATTGTATTCCTGTGAGAAAAGTTGTGCAGAGGCTCGAGCAGCAGTGAATTTAATTCTGATCAAGTGGATCAACGTGTAGCCAGAAAATAAACGTGTGCGGAACAATACGGGGTAAGTTGACGGTTATCAGTAAAACAAAGATGTAATAAATTGAGTCATCGTACGCGATCCTAAAAGACTTGAACATGATCAGAAAGTAGACTCTAAGGGCTGGAGGCGACTGTCGAATGAATAATCTTGGATATACTCATAGAGGCACGCAGGCGATCAACATGTAACAGCTCAGTGTAAGGCAGCGCAACAAATTTAGAGTTAACATGAGTAAAGCGTTCAACGTCACATGAAACATACTAATACCTTAAAATCAGAGTCTGAGGTAGTATAGAAGGGTTCCGACAGAAAACAGATTTGCAAGCTACTACCAAGAAAAACTGATGAATGCACACGCGCTCACTAAACACAGGTATCTTTTTTATATGGAAAAAACAGCCTATAGAATGTTATTTACAAAACAAGGCGGAACGCCGTTCAATAATGGTGTCAAACAGCCTCCGAAGATATAAGACGTCGTGGATCAATGAGCACATAATCATGCAAGACTCGAGACTATCACTAGTGTTCGCAAAAATTTGTTTAGTGTCATTTTTTATTTGTCGTTTTAGGACGGATGAGTCACTGCGAGCGGGTGTGGACAGTGTCTGCCATAGTTTCGGCCAACGACATTCGAAGTGAGAGGCTGTGTGCTGTTGATGACGTTACCGAAATGTTTGGTTAAAAAATAGGTAGAAACGCTTTCAACAGAGCAAAACTATCAGGTTGGCATATATATATATATATATATATATATATATATATATATATCACAAGACACTCGAGGCATACCATTGAGAAGTACAGGTTGGTTGCTCACAAATCATCCAACGGGAAACACTGAAAGAATTCGACCAAAAGGTGAATGAAACACCATACGGGACCATGTCTAAACCCGCCAGTGTACCACACAGAGTGGGGCAAGTGCATCAGCATTAAATGAAGAACCGAACTGAATCCAAATTCATCCAAGTTGTTTGCCTAAATTAGCGCAGAGACTTTCTAGAAGAAATATACAACAGTCAATGGCGACCGATCAGGTTGATAATTAAGCTAAAATCTAAGGTGTGAAACTCAATTCATTTGCCCAATCGCGGCCACACTATTCAATGAGTACAAGAGTTATCAGGCTTGAAAATTACGAAGACGAAAATCAATGTTCGGTGCATATGAAACTAGTATGTGTTCAACAATTTGCGATCTATTCTGATGCCCTCTTAACGCTTCGAGAACTATTTTGCCTGAATGGTTGCATGATAAGTGGCCTGATGTAACACGCCTTTCTCTTGCCAAAAGATCTAATACGGCTTGAATGCTAGACCTGGGTTCCTGCTATGCGGCTTCCCCTAGTCTACTTGCGCAGAGACAAGAAAGACGCAGGTGTGGAAAACACGCTGTATTGCCAGAAACCAGTTCGACCAAATGAGTGAGATGCCTGTAAATATACATCATGAAATAGTGATGAGTCACTGTCTGCTTGTTTAGGCCACTTCGTTTCCAAGTGGCCAATTAAGGCCAAATCCATAGGCGTTAGTTTCAAAATATTGTTACGTCATCAGAACCCGAAGCTACTGGCCTTTAGCGAAGCCATGCTGATTGGAGCTCACCAACCGGCGCTATGGGCACAAAAGTGGGTGGTGATGACATAATACGTGGTCTGATTGTGTGCGTGTCCATACCCTGTCTATCCTTAACTGTCTGTCATATATAACTTGCATGTTTTACGTTCGCGACTGATGAGAGTAAACGAAATGTTAACATATCGCAACATATGTCTTCTTTCTGCGCTGATGAAGTTATTGAAGGGAACCCGGTGTTTCAAGTTAGTTTCTCGGGCTGGCGTGACGCCCCCACCCCCTTGCACGTATCCACCTGTCGCGACACACGCTCACTTGCACGTATCCAGCATGTTGGTCCGACGTGCCCCCCAGTGCTTTGTTGCTGTCTGATTTCGTCAGCCGTCACCGCGGCCTGACTAGTTTGTTTTTGTGAGTTTGCCTCCTAACATGGTCACACACTTGTAAGTAAAACAAAAGCGGAACTGAGATGTGCCCTTTAATTTGGGAAGAAAAAACTGAATATTTAAAAAAACACCAGAACCCCAAAACTATTGAAACGGCTCAATGAAAACAACGTGGGAGAACATTCATCTCGTATGACTCACCTGGCTTGTCCAAGAAGCAACGGAGCCCAGCAGCGTACGGTGAGATCCCGGCCATCGTCGACGTCCCCATGCGCGCCCAACCAAAGCAGCCATACTATCTCCGACAGCGATCGAAAGGACACCAGACCAGGCCAACGGTGGGGGCGTCCATGTGGTGATTTCACTGCACGTCACACCTGCACAAAACGAACGAAAGTATGGTGGAAAGTGGGTAATGATGATGCAGAATAAAGGAGCTGATCTGTTCCATTTGGACAGAAGCTATGAAATTATACGACCGTAAACTGGCCTGTGAAAGGCAACTGGTGAGACTAGGCTTAAATCTATCAGGTGTCCTAGCAAAGTTTGATCTGTCAAAGCATTCGAACAGTAGGAGGACGCAGCCAGTGTGACACATTCTAACTTATTAATGAAAAAATATGAGAACTTCACTTCATTTCTTTGACGTGTCACAAGAGGGCAGAACGCCTACGAGCCTACGGAGAAAGCCCAATGATGGATAGGACGAATGAGATGTTGAACAATACAGACGTTCTGTGGGAGTAATGTCCACTTCAAATTAAGCAGCAACGGTCGGCAGAGAAATGTGCCTTTGCTGGATCCAACCCAAAAGTTATGAAAAATTAACAACCAATTCTCAGGAGTACTAACTCGAAGATGTCTCCGCCTCCACAAAGCACATCAAAGTAACGTCGCCTCCTTCTAAGGTATTACACGTCACTGTTGAAGTAACCGACGGCCCGAACCACAGAAATGGAACCAAAGAATGGTCAGTCTTATAGCTGTTATGATGATGATGATGATGATATTCATAATCCTGTGGTGGATTGTCAGGCCGGAGGTGCGAGTTCNAACGGAAACCGGGGGTGTTGCGGGTTGGAATTATGACTCATAAACGAAAGAGAGAGTGTTGCATGTAACTGGCGATTTGGACAATAAAGATTGTGCTTTATTGGACGCCTTCTCGCTACAATCCCAGCAGCTTAATTCAGCCAATCTCGCCTTTGGACAATAAAATGAGCCCATTGTGAAAATCGAGTCTCATAGTCAATCAGGAGGGGAGGTCGCGGTAAGCTCTGAAGCGAAGCAAAACTTGGTCGACTGAGTATCAGCGAATGATGAAGTTTAGGCTACCAGACGCAAAACTTCAGTCAGATTCTACCGACAAAGAAGAGAACGTATATACGGTCAAAAAGAAAATTCTCCGATGATGACAACAGTCCGTCCTATGACATGGCTCTTGATTTTCTGAAGTACACACTAAGCTTTCAGACATCATGTTGCTGGGCGGGGATTTCAACCTGGACGCTTCTGTCCCAAAGTAAGGCGGCGGAGTAACGTCTTAAAATCTATCTCACAGCAGCCAAACAGCGTAATCCAAACACTGATAAAAAGTGGGTAGGAAGATCAGCTACAGTTAGTGTCACCTGGTCACAAACTTTTGGTCAATCAGGAGTGAACCCTTGAATGCACAGCGTGTTATTGTCTGTGCTCATTTCACATCACTGTTTCCCCAATACCGGATAGTCACGAAAGCAAAAGAACTAGTCAAACTGCTCAGCTGGCTGGAACAGTTTGACCCAAACGGGCACTGAGTAGAGATCCAAACAATTCTGAGCGTCTAACCAGCAACAGCACTGCAGTGAGGGCAAAATCGATCCTTATCAATTTGACAAACTACATGGAACGTTTTACTGGTTATAAGCAACCCCGCCGTCGAGAAATAAAAGTCAACTAGCGGAGGGCGTGTGACAGGAAGAGGAATACTTGGTGGGACAAAATGAAGAAGGCAATTTCACCACAAGAGTGTCTAGAGCACCACAGTCATTTGCAAGTCAGCTGCGTCGTTTAGCACAGACTTAGCGGAATACGTAGAATAGGGTGGATTTCAAGAGCACCACCTGGAACTGCACTGAACAGTTTGCATCAAACCTCAAGATGGCATAATTACATACAAGGTTCAACATCCGACGTTCCTATAGTAGGATGTTTGGTCTAAGTTAACTTGGTACGCATAACTGATGAGTGATAACAGTTACGAAACCGGTCGTGTGCTTTTGATGAATTTTGGCCGTTAAGCACAATAAAATCTGCAACTGTTTTCAACGATTTGTGGTAGTATTGGGTAGCATGTTCAGACAAGAGGTGGCAAGTTTGCTAATCTATAGGAGACTCAAATGTGAGTGAGAAGTCATAGTGAACGTTATCACAGGCTATGCTAAACCTTGTGGCTGATCGAGGTTAAGGGGTGTTACCTGTCATGCTGAAGACCTAGCGACCGACCGAATCGAAGGTTAAAGGTCAACATTACATGAAAGTGGTTGCAAGCCTCTCCGATGGGCCGAAAATTCTTTGCAGCTCTTTCCAAGACATTTCTTTCCGAGTTCACCCACTTATTTTTATGAACAGGCTTTAGGATCACGATAAGTTCCTTCCGGTCGAATGCAGAGGTTAAAAAATAAGGATCCCACGAATTAGGTTCCAGTTGCTTTGTCACATCCATCTGTAAAATGGAGACTTCTGGCATGCTGTGAATTAGTCAGGCATCAATATCAATCACCGATAAATCGATGTCAACAATGGCGATTACTTGTAACCATAGATACAACAAAAAAATTACCCGAGGAGGATAGTAGCAAAACTCCAGAACACAGTCGGACTGTGAAAACAACCAGCTACGGTGCCACAGCCAACACACAGGAGATCCAGTTTTACTAATGTCAACCAGTTGGTGTACATGAGTTAATGAGAACCTATTTAACAAAGCAGTAGCAGAGGGCAGGCAAACTTTTCGCTTACCAAGCTGAATATCGTAACTGATAACGAGGAGTACGTTCACATATTGTCTACGCCCAGACCGGTTATCCACCTTCACTAAACAAAACGTTTGTTTATCAACCTTGTTGCTATTCACGTGTATGTGTTAAACACATAATACAAAATTTGTCAGACAGCCTGTTGTATTCAGAAATGCTAGTCCACAAAAGAGTAAGATTTTCGTTTTATCAACACATGGTGCTCGTTATCAAGTGATATTAGCTTGTTCAAAGTTAGGCAATGGCAGTCGAGGCAACCGCAGTTTGTACGATTTGCACCATTATTACCAAGTGAAGGATAACAACTCTGACCAACCATGGGTAGGTGTACTCAACCTACAATCACAAATTGTATGACATCTTATGTCAGAAAACGCGGCCTGTTGCACCATCTACCATACTAACCAAGATCAATTGTCACATGGGTTCCAGATGTCATGGGCCACCAAATTGGAATGCTGAGACCAAGCAGAAGTGATATGGGCGTGAAAATTAGGGCGCCGGAATCGCGCTCGTCACGAAAAGGGTCAACCAAATCACTGAGAAATCTAGTCCAGCGTTTGGGCTGAAAATGAAGTGGAACAAGCAGAAAGCAACAAGATGAGAGAAAAATTAGCGATGCAACAAGTTCCAATCTACATATATGCAAATGGTTGTTGCCTGTAGTCGATTGTTAAGCCATATAATGAGGTGTCATTAGTATAAATGCACAAAAGAACGTCGCGTTCATTGAAACATGGGTGGACCCCTTGAAGTTTGGACATAGATCTAGCCCCTACTTCCTCTTTTATCCCCAAACAAAAATAGCTCGATCTGTTTTTATTAGGGCTATACGGCCAATATAAACAGACGGCAGTCACTAAATTAATGCCGCCGTTGTTGCTGATGAATATAAGGAATACATTAACACCACACTTTGGAGTGTTCATACCTAAGCGTGACAAGGAAAAAGATGACGGAAGCGATCACATTCACACCATTCATCCTTAGGGATGTTTAACAAAACGAATGAGCATCCACTGTCCAACAGGTGTAATTAATGACCACGGAAAGGAACTATTCAATTCCTGCGGAGTAAACCTTTAGAGTAAAAAAACGAAGCAGCATATACATCACTACTAGAATCAGCTAACCTGATGTGAGTCGAACAAAACAGAGAAAGAAAATGTGAATAAGGTGAAGTGTAAGTCGCAACAAGATTGGAATCAGATTAAAATGCGCACAAATGATCCACAGTAAGTAGACTAAACAGGCCAGCGTTCAACTCGGATGCGGCCAAGCGGATCGATGATGTATACCGCTTTGACATACACCATGCGGCACAACTATAAAACCACCCACAGATAATTCGGTTTTTAGTCTACAAATGATGTCAGTTCTTACCGAACTGAGAATATACGGAAGCCACTGTTTGTGGTACGAAACTTTTGAAAATCACGCTACCACGAAATCATATGACGCATGTGGACACGAAGCTGATCCACTAAACACCATACGCACGCAAACAGACAACTCTGACCACTCCTACTTCTGTTAAGGTAAATAGTGCAAGGTCGCATGGGTCTGAAAATAAACTTGGCCTTCAAGTAAACGAAGCTGGGTATGAGGAAGATCGCTAAAAGAATCAGAGGTTCATAATCATCCGAAAGACATCTTTGTAAGTGAACAACATTGAAAGAGGGGGTTGATCCAAGAGAAGGAGAAAAAGGCCCTCTGTCAACCGACGTTTAATACAGCGAGTTCCCCGACAACAAAAAATACATGTTCTCGCAAGACGTCTTGGCAGAATCTATTCGAACAGTACAACACTGATTCTGATTCTACTGCTGAAAGATTCGAAGAAAAATTCTGCTAATCACAATGAAACGCAGCCTCGTTTAAAGTAAGTGGAGTATCACGTCTCGTGAACACTTCAGTGGGAACTGATAGTATACCGATGGGAATAGAATGGTACCGCTGCGTGGAAACGCCATCGGCAGAACCACTGAGGGGAATAAGAGGATAGTAGGCTTATGAGCCCCGCAGTAACGAATCAGTTAAGGTATGGTGTAGATAACAACCGTAAGTATCGATGAGCCGGCTGCAGCAGATGATTGACAAAAATGCAAACATTGTTCCAGTATCATCCACAAAATGTTATTGTCGGTCGCTGCATTGCATGAATCGAAAGGACGTTTTCATACCTACAGCCTGTCACGGTCTCTGTTTCGCCGATTAAACACGATGCACTGGCTAGCCCGTGGTACCGAACTAAATCTAACTGAGGAATTCTCTAAGACTACTTTCCAACGGGCGTACAAAGATGCCGAGCTGAAGATAGTCTTAAAACAACAATGGCATAACATGAACCTAGCTAGCTTCCGTTCCCATAACACACCGGATAGCCGTACAGTGGTCCAACAGCACTCTCGACCAGCTGTCCCTGGAGGAACATATTTCAAATTAGCTTCATCGAGGCTATTATTACAATATTCCCTAATATACTTTTCTCAAAAGACATAAGTGCTCCTTTGTACTCGGAGACCTTTCATATATGTGGAACTTGTATATGAAGTATTTGTCTTCACATATGAATGTGGTGGATGTAGAAGGAATACATTTGTGGGAACGGGATATATGTTACAAATATCTCGCATTTAAAAATTTAATTTGAATGTTTCACATTCAGATCGACTTGCATCGGGAATACACACAAGTAAAAATAATCATCAGAGAAGCTTGTTTGTAAACCGAATTTCAATTATCGTACCATCAAGGAGGACAAATTTTGGTCCAACTGAGCCAAAATACTCAAGCCTGAAAAAATAACTTGACGACCAGATGAAACATGAAATTGGGTGGATAAACCAAACCTTTACAAAACTAACCACATTCGGAGAATGGTAAAACCAACCGAAGGCGTAACTGTAACACTGCACGAGACGTGAAGACAATACATCCACCAGGCCTGTAGAGGTAACCAGAAAAGCCATACAATACAAGTACAGGGTTCCCTTTTAGACCAATCATATCTCCGTTGTAAACCGCCCTACGTAAATCTACAGTAGCCCAAACGCCCTCAATCAAGCATGTTGGAACTGATCCAACAAAATAAAACTCTGTCAGTTATCACTATCGACAATCGATCGACAATGAAAAGCCAAGTCTCAGCGCGTTGACTTCGTGTATTATTGCCGACCCCTGGAAAATAGAGAGTACAGAGAGACATGTCAAGCTAGCGAGGCACGGAGCGAGTTGTGATTTTAGCCCCGGGCCGGATGTTACAAAATGGGTAGCTTGACTAAAACAAAAGTAGGTACAAAACCAAAATCATAGAAAATGTACACATGAATGCGACTATCAAAATATCATCTATCATCGTCGCTACAAGCACTAGACTGAAGGAAGTCATCGCTTCGTACTATACTTATTTGTTGGCCGCCTGCGTCTTAAACTTGACAGTGTTGGGTGTACTAGACAACCTCCTTTAAAACAAGACATAACAACAGGAAACAAACTAATGAGTACCAGTATAGGCTTATCGCAACTACCCCTTTAGGACGCTCGTTGACAAGATACATGTAGAAGGAACAAGGTTTTGATAATACGGCCAATATAGTGGCTGGGGTAACTAACTAGTACTTTTGTCATTAGTAAGAAAGTTGAAAACCTTCAAGAAAAAAGGAAACAAAAATCACAATACGAATTAGGGATGATTTAGTAACGCTCTAAACATGAAAAAGATGCTACGTTACATTGCAAAAACCAACAGCCACGGGTAACACGCTATCGCTTCCCATCCATTATCCAATTTGACACAAACAGATGGTGCTCGGACGCTGTGTAAAATGGTAAAACTCTACCGTGGACTGATCTGCAGAGAAAGTGTCGACGTAAGCATAACATCCTAAACAGTTACATCAGCCCATTCACCAGAGGACAGCTAGATGAAACAAATAAACGGTCAAAAATGCGCTGAGGCGAACTGCGCTTAACCGTGAAGAGAGCAGAAGAAACCGTTAACGGCACTGAGCAGACAAAAGTCACAGCGGCATAGTGAGAAAGTCCAAGTGATCGATTTGATTATTGGGAAGAAAAAAGAATAATATTTGAAAAAATCGCAACCGGGAATAACTTCGACAGACACAGCGACCTCAACACCCACTAAACCTTAACGATAACAGGAATAAATCAGTAATGATTGATAGATGAGTGAGCGCAATGAACAGGTGCTAGCGGGCTTAATTTCATCGTCCTCGATTTGTTTGACTATACATATACGTATACACGTATGTATGCACGTCCTATACGTATATATATATGTATATATATATGTACATTTATATATGTGAACATTTACTAATCTCACGTACTTTGGCGAACGGACTCCGACCGATTTGGTGGACGTCTACAGAGGTCACTGATCGACTGATAGCTGTGAACTCGGTGGTGGCGACATTTTTCACCTGTCTCGGTATATCCTAGATGACGATCACTTTTACGGGCATGTTGGGATGCACGGTACTTGGCACTACCACGGATAAAAGGTTATCCCACCTGCGTTATGTTGACAGTACTTTATAGCCACGATATGTTCCTACTGAGTTCAATCGCGTACACTAGCAGACTTATCACGCTTCAGAGTCATCCATGTCCAGGATGTTTCATTGAGAGGACGAATAATTTACCGTAAGAGCGCACGTTCAGGTGAGCACAGCAACTTTATAGTCTCACCAACCCAAAGTGGAGACAAAACCCGGCTAAAGGCCTGTCAGATGAAGCCGGAAACATCTGCCTGGTTGTTACCTTCGATCACGAACTAAAGATTATAGCCTGTACTTTACACGAAAGTGGTTACTCGGAGGAATTCAGGACAAAAATTGCGATCGTTGTTCAACTGGCAAAAATACTGCTAGCGGCTGAGTATCCCACTTTCATACCACTGACAATCAAAGTGGAATCTCTGGCTAGATCATTGTTACGTCACCTCGCTGTTTCACTTGAGAACGTCCAACACACTCACGCCGCACAGTTCATTCACCGGTTCGTTGCTGATCACCCCGATTTTGAAGGACAAAGCGCCAGTCCGTAACTCATTTACTGTGAAGTGTACGTCCGCTTGTCACTGGTAAATAAACTAATTGGAGTGTACAACTCAAACTCATCCAGACGAGTCGGAGAAAATGGTGAGGAAAACAATCGCCAGAGTACACGTGGACATCATCGAATATGCCAAACTACTAAATAATAACACACTTTATATGTCAAACAGTGGCGTTGGTGGATTCCAATGTGAACAGTCCGAGAAATCTTATGGGGGCAGTCGATCCCCTGAATCATTTGGTGGATTCCATAAGAGACAGNACTGTCTCGGAAGTCCTAATCGCGGGGTTATCGATTGGAGTTAACAGGACAGTTACTGTGTCTCCTCTCGAGACGATCGGGTAACCTGATCATTGCTCACAAGCGGGAGTGGTTGAGCGTTCAGATTTGATAATTTGGTCGTGCCTAATGTGAGGTCAATGGCGCAGTGGTCAACACGATTGTCTCATGATTGAAATGGCCGGAGTTCAAATCTCGGCCGTGGCAAGGATATGTACTACTGATGAGCTCTAATGAGAGCGAAACTCGAGTCTATTGCTTCTTTTCGGAAGAGGCTGGTTGGAAAGTCTATCTGAATGCGAAAGCTGCGATCAAATGTGGGTGATGTTCAACTTGAAAACTGCGAGACCGCCGAACAATTTTCGGAAGCATTCGTCACGTTGCCCCGCTTACTTAAATGAGACGCTCAAGGAGGTTTGATCGGATAGTGGTCGCTGTTGCAAACGATGTCGATAAAAACTGTGGATAACCAAAGGTTAAAGTTGTATTGCACCATTGTTCCCAGAAGCCCGATAGCCTACTGGTTACGAGCCGATCAGATGCGTCTTATCCTGTTCTCCCCCCAGTTTTACTAAAAGTGCTGGTAAGTAGAACTCTCTTTACTATTATCAAAATCAAAGACAGCAACGCGTCGGTGGTTATCGCTGACGCTTGAATGTCATACAAACGTAGAATCAAGGCCTAATAAAGACGTCACACATCTTGACACGATATGGCGGCTTGCGCGTCTCAATGATCTACTGAGCTGAAATGAACGGTATAACGGTTACAGATACAATTACCCATGTCGGGCAGGTCGATAAGCAGAAGTCACAAGTACTAGTCACTCGGCCCTCCAGGTTAGGGATTAGAAGACTGGTGACCTTAGCAGAAAATTAGTCCCTTTATCTCGGTAGTGTGACCAGTTCGTCAGCCTGCTCTATCTCCTACACATTTCGTGCTAAATTTTCGATGACCATATGCTAAGATGCCTGGTCAGACACTGTACACTGGCGCAAGCAATCTTGACCGAAAAAGGTAATTGTATCACCAATTGTCAGTCTCATAGTCCAAGTGTTTGCTTAGACGATCGGGGCACGAAAGCTTGTCTGCATCAATATTCAACGACCATGAAGACATTCTGTACAGCTGGCTGGACCGCCATATCGTATCATTCGGTAGGATGAGCTAAGGGTCGACAGCCGATTAGAGTTTAGTAGACTCGTGTGCCTTTGCACATGTTCTGAATAACCACATACTCGGATGTAACCATGTGAGAGACGTTCACGAACGTTTGTATAACACTTATATGACTAGCGCACGTATCTCTAGTGGAACATTTGAACAAACTGTCGTTCCACACAAAACAGTACGGAATGTAAGTGACTCGTTTGCTTGAAATATGCCATGATCAAGTTCAACGTGAGAAATACTCGTATTGCAGAAGGGCCAAACAAACTTACTCCCCGACGTCGCATCCACTCAAACAGACCGAACGCGACCAGTAGACACGCCGAAGAAAAACTGAGTAGTTGTGGTGAGTAGAAAAGTCCCAGTACAAATACCAACCCAATAGCAAAGTGAAATACTTTGCGTAGCCAAAACGGGGTTCGTGGAATGCGGCATGTGTACAAGTGTTCAAGGGTTTGACACACAGTATCCGAGATCGCACCATTTGAGGAGGAAAATCGGAATGGATCCGAATCACAGGTTCTTGACTGTTCCGCCTGCAACCCGTCGGACTGGAAGATTTTCGTTGGGACGATTACCTGGTCATACTCTTCATTTTCATTTTGACTGGAAGCTGGTTGACGGTACATCCATATAATACAAATACACAGAACTAAAAGGCTTCCCCACACAATCAAGAGTAGAAAATTCGACCGTATTAAAAAACACGCAAAAAATTGATGGAACTTCAACTTGTACAGTGAGCAAAAATCAGGAAATAAATGGGTTAGTAGAGATGAGACGAGAAATAAAACAGACAAGAAGGCAAGAAAAACAGAGTACGGCGTACACGGAATAGCATATTGCTCAATAATGTATGAACAAATAAACACTATCAAAAATAATGGTGACGAATGAATAAATACAATCAAAAGATGAACCAGAAGTAGCGCCTCTCCAATCGTGAAGGTCTTAGGAAACAACCGAAGCAAGCTTCGTGTGCAACACATAGTGAAGCCTACAACAAACGCAGAACGAAATGATAGGGAATTATCAAAAACACAGGTTAGTAAAGACAAAGAATAGACGCCCAGTGATATGAACAGCACGGAATTCACTTTCATGAAGATCAGAAACAGAACGGTCAACGAAGTTATCATGTCAATGGCTAAGGCTCTTTGCCCGGTGCGTAAAAGAATGAGAGGTACTAAAAGTCCTAACCAAAGGCCAGGATAAGAGCAATCCCTTGAATAGCGACTAAACAGTGATGGCATTGTCATGTACAGTAGAACGGTTACATTGGATCTGAAAAACCAAAAACATTGAGACAGTGATTGATAAAAACCTAGCTGATGCTTCGTGAAGAGATCAAACGAAAAGTGCATAAAACTGAGCGAACCGACTGTAACAAGAATGCCTGATGGCGAACTGCGCTCAAAGAGAACACATTGTATACCTAAAATTAGAGAAAACTGACTGAACTAGATAAGTGGCAGTATGGGGACATAAGTCTTGTTGAAGAAAGTTTCTAGTGAGCAAAATAACGTAACACATGAAGATGACACAGAATGCTAGTTTCAACTGATAATGATCAAAACTTGCACTCTAACGAAGAGTCAATGGACTGGTTTGATAAATCAATGATCCTGACTGGCCATTGCACACTCCAAAGTGATTACCTTAGCTTTCAGGGAGAGCTGAGGCAAGATGTCAGTTCGCCGATTACAAGTCGACTACTACCATCAGACACACTGCATACTGTCAAGCTGCCAAAACACACATGAATGTTTGAGGCAGCTGCACTTGGAGCTGTAGCTCCCTACCACAAGTCCGGTAATTCGTGACAATTAGCACGGGATAAGTGCTGAACAAAACGGTTGACATAAAAGCAACTCACGCTAAGATGGAGGAAGTTTCACTGCATCACACACTGCAAGGGCGCTAGAAGCGCTCCCACCCTACTAGAACACGTTAAAACATCAAGGTTGACTCCAAACTCCAGGCCAATGCAAAAGTCTTGGCCCCCACTCTCAGGCGGGGACCAGCGTCCCGAAAAGGACTAACTCACCACCTCCGTGAATGGCCAACCACCTGTGAAGCCGCGTAGATGTGAAGGAGTAGTCCCCAAAGGTGGCAGGGACCACCACTCTCCCTCCGCCTCTCCAGTCTACCAACCTCAAAAAATTCTCAGACATAACTCTGAGTCTACCGGGGGCACCTGGTGCATCCAGAAAAGCTCATACCTAGCTCCCTCCAGCCACATTTTCTTTGGGTGCAGTGGGGGCAATTCTTACTATGTTTTTCTTCTAATCTAGAATGCCACCCTCTTTTGTGGGCGCGAAATTGCGGGTCACTCCCAAGTAGCTCAGAAAAAGGCGGTTCGAAAACCGTCGATCTTCGACTAACAAAAGCGGAAGAAGCGTCCCACGGAGAGGCTCACATAGGTTCAGCCTGTGATGAAACGACCGCTACCCGCCAAGGGGGTGTGCATAACTCTGCTGCCGTCCACACATTTCCTCTCGCCACCAGGACTGCTTTCTCAAGCTCTTCCTTGTACTCTTCCACCTCTTTTGTACTCAGTCAAACCAGGAAGCAACCCTCAGGTGGATGCATACTTACTGTCTGCGCTTTTAAACAAACTACCGAAAATCAGACAGTTGGTTCACTAGCACTCATATCCTTGCTTTCATACAAACCTGGCTCTCCGGTGATATCAGTGACAACGGACTCCATACTCCTGGATATCCACCGTACCGAACAGACTACTTTCGTGGACGGATGTGAGCCTCTAATATCCCCCTAAGCTAGAAGCTACCGGTGCAGACTGTCAGAGGGGAATTTAGCTCCCCGGAGGAACATGACGCACTCTAGTTGACACTTCAGCTTCTTTATCGTCACACGCTCACTGTCGGTGTTGCCTATCGTTCGCTGTCGTGAAGCGCATCCAACGATGGGGCCGTTCTTGTCGTCTTAGACCGTTTCCATCCACATAGCGTTTCTTCCATCTTCTCATTATGGGTGATTCAACGCACCCAGACCCAAGTGAGCAGCCGCTTCTCACGAGGACTTTGACTGCAGATTTTCGACATCTCTGGCAATGTCGATCCATGAGGAAGCCTGAACACAACACGTCGAGCAACCTACAAGACATAATCCAGGGCAGACACCCTTTTTGCTCGATCTAGTCATCACGAATGAAGCCCACCTGGTAGACAGAGTGATCACCAAACCACCGCCGGGGTATAGTGAATACTTGCTACTAGTTTTTGATTTTAACTGTTACTGGTTTCAGAGCGCTGTAACAGAGACTTCATTCCGAAATTTTCGGAAAGGAAACGTTAACATTCTTAAGCACAACCAGCCTGTCCCAGTGAACTCAAACTACCATTCTTTCGAAGTTACCATTCACGAAGCTAATGAGGCATTTGTTCCCCACAAACTATGGAAGTCCTCCCATCGTTCATCACTCCTGTGAGACATGCGCCGCCCCCTTGACGTACGTTCTCGTTTAGTCTCTAAACAAAAACTGACAAGCAAGACGAAGAATCTAGAACCCTTTCGCAATATAAGAAACGGGTGCAAGCGAGATATCCGTCAGCACACTAACAGGTACAGAAAAATACCTTACAGGTAGCCCGCGAAAATAAAAACTTTCCATTCAGGTGTCTATGCCACCAAAGAAAAATCAAGCCCTCAGCACTACTTCCGCAGCTCCCCGACGGGGAAACCTCCTACAACCTCCAAGTGGTTGCCAAAGTGTTCGGAGAATTCTATTGAGCGGTCTACAATGAGATCCCACCAATCTGGCGTCCAGTTCACTCGCGGAGAAACTTACAATACCCACTTTCGACAACTTAATTACCTGTGCTCGATGTTCAGAATCTTATGCTTCGATTGTACCAGACGTGATTCATCTCTGGATCCCCAAAGAAGCGGCTGTTAGTATGGCGACACCCCTTCATAATCTGATTAAACAAACACTCCAGACGGGCACTCTTTCAGAAGCATAGAAAGAAACAACCGTCACGCCAGTACTTAAGGTGGGTAATCGATACTTCCTGCTAGCTATCGGCCGGTTAGCCTCACCAGCATCCTACGCAAGACAATATGCGAGATGAAAAGCGCCATCCTCAAGCATTTATTCTCAAATAACCTTTTCTCCTCTACTCAATATGGCTTCCTTTCCAACCGGCCATGCAAAACCGATGTGTTAACCTTCAAGGATAGCCTGACATAGGTCAAAGACAAGGGCTACATCTTTAATGTTACCTTATTCGAGCTTGCCAAAAACTTTGACCGTTCCACACGGTCCTTCTGTACATGAACTAGAAGCTTATGACATCCGAGGAGAGGCTCTCCATTGGATTACCTCCCTTCTTGGTGACAGAACTTTCAGAGTAAAAACCGTACCGAACCTTTCTTCTCCCTCCCCGATAACTGCCGGAGCTCCTCAAAGATCCGTGCTTGGCCTACCGTTGTATCTGATATGTATCAATAACCTCCCAGACCAAATTCCCCGTAACGCACTCGTTTGTGCCGACAACTTAAAAATCTGGGGTGCTTGTGATTCCAGTGCGTCACCCTGGTAGTAGTACTTGCTGGCTAAATGACTAGTCTTCCTGTAAAAGACAACAAAGATAGACAGACGTCGTTCGGAGGAGACTTTGAGAACCCGTTGCACACAGTCCAAAAAATATAGCAAAAGTTGGCTTGAAGGAAAACCTGAGGATTTGGCTGTTCTCTGGCCGTAAAAAGGATATGATACACCGGGGTTGATAAAAAAATCTTCCCCGCATGGACAGTCCAGCTTTCAAACGCTCTACATGATTTGTATAAGACCACTGCCCGAGTATGTTGATCAAACCGTGTATACCGGCTTCAAGGAAGACACACTTGCTATTGGACGGTTCCAGCGAGTAGCCATTAAAGTGGGACGACTGGAACGACTATCCATTAGGGACTGTTAGCTGCTCTTCTATAGACCTTTTCGAAGTGTTATTAGATTCCCACGTGCTTAAAAGATTGTTGAATTAGTATTTCACCCTAATCCTGGTAATTTCTGTAACCGAAAGAGTGGTGAAACACCCTGTTTCCAATAGATATTGAAACGGAGAAACTAAATGGAACAGTGGTTTGAACGCCCAGCCTCGAACCCGTGTATAAATCGCTGAAAACACCTGAGGTTAAACCTCACCGAGTACTCGGACAAACGGGTGGGATAGGTTAACGCCAACGAAGACTTCCCCATTGTATTGAGATTATCTTCGACGTCTCCCAAATCCTAAGCTTCCTGTGACGTGGAGTTACCCTACTAGTAACACCGTACCTATTCACGTTACCTTGTGAACGTAAGTTTACTACAAACCACTAACATCAAAGTTAGTGTTGGTGTGGGTACCGCAGCCTTACTCGTGGCTGTATAATGAATCTGTGTCATCTTCAACGTCGTAGGCTACACGCCCAAGATTAACAATGGTTGAAACATTACCGTTGGAAGCGCTGCCCACCTACCCCGACGCCTGTTTGAATTCTGAAGATTGACTGCAGTTTTCGTTAACACACGTCCTCTTTGGGGTTGGCGTGCGGTTGTGCTGAGGGCTCGTCGACCTTCCTTACGCCTTTGTTGCACTCATCATCATCATCATCATCATCATCATCATCATCATCATCATCATCATCAT
>QNGE01000283.1:83972-103750 GCA_008508345.1 Paragonimus westermani | reverse complement strand
GACAGGAGAACGATTAGGGTTCTCAACCAAAGCCTTTGGCTCAAAAGCCTGTACCGCAAGGCAGCGGGTGGGTGGCGGTGTACCAGAAGTGGTACGTTTTTCAGGAAGAGATGCCAACCATCTTCCAACCCCCAACCTGGAGGACCAGGAGACTGTGGTTTGTCAGACCTCTACCTGTTGGCCTGCCTGGTATGAGTAACTCTGTCCAGTTTAACCCACAAGGTCATAGAGATGCGCAAGCCGTCACACCACGTCAAGGCACGGTGAGTAAACCATTAACTAAAGCTCGTTTGCAGACTCACCTCATTTTCGTTATGACTTTCCAATCGCGTTTGCATGATGTTGGGAAAAACTTGGGCGTGTAAACGAAAGAGCGAGGAACCAGCCTCGCGATACGAGCGTGCGATTCGGAGAACGACTTTCCACAAGGGGACTAACTGCAAAACAAGCGGGATGTCTGTCAGAGTAAATCTGACCCGAAGAACACGATTCCGCTGCCAGAATTCGGACATCTTAAGCCATTATTGGATCAGCGTAGAATTCAACTATATTCCCGCGCCCCTATGCGGCCATAATGAGTCTAATGGGTGGTGGGCGGAAATAGAAAGCGACCGCTCTTGATGGTTCCGTTTCTCCAGGCAAAGAATCTCTGTACCAGAGGGACAGTTACACGTCGCAACTTCACTTGACTGTGTCGAAGGGCTCAAATGGAGAATAAATAAACGCATGCCTACTGTTAATAAACAAGTAAGTCTACATATGGGTGAATATGCATGAGTAGGTGTGAGTTATTTGGCAGACAAATATCCACACATAGCTGTGTGCAGGATAGTGGCGATGAGGCACAGAGTAAGTGCTGGAGTAGCGATCCAGACGAATTCTGAACGCACCCATTGTCGTGGCACTCACGATATGTTCTGCCAGAGAGTTACAGGCTTTACAGACCCGAGAAGCTGTGCCTTAGCTCAGGTCCACTGTATTGACTGTTTAGCTTCAAGGAATACCTCTTGAGTGGGCGAGTATACGTAGGAGTCGGCAGAAATCTGCATGTATGGTTTAGGATACTCAGAATCATGAACGACAATATTGGGTGACCCTCCTGACTACCGTATTACAGGGAGAACAGATTTAGTTCGTGAAGCCCCTCAAGGTATGATTTTGCGCTTAACCCACGAACTGCTTGCGTCGCACATATCTGAAAAGTTTCCAAAACAATTTTGTCCTTCTGTAACCGTGGAGACCAAACAAAGGTCCTTTGCTCGAAATGTGGATGAGTAAAGCTGTTGTACAAGTTACTGAAACATGACCGCTCGAATTTTTCAAGCATACGTCTCAGAAGAGCTAGTGCGGTATCAAATGTCGTGGAATTTGTCTCAATATTGGAAGAACTCGAAAGGTTGTGTGGCACAACAGCGTAACTTGGAGCGGTACTCCACCGAGGGAGTAGGGGGAATTAAGCTCACATCCGATACGTATACCTCTGCACGTGCTGTTACTGAACTTGACGAAGTTTGTTCCAGATCCTTTGTAAAAGGCACTAATATGTCTGTAGGACGCTTGCGTCAGATCTATTTCGCCAGATTTCAATATAATCGGCAAACAGCATCGGTGGAGACGATATAGTAACGAAGATAGAAAAAAAGCAGTGTTCCAAGATGGAGTCTTATGACAGTCCGCCGAGGTTGAGTCTGGTAGACGATAGGGAAGAACCTACCCGCAGACGATAAGAACGGTTTGATAGATAGGAGTCGAGTCGGTGGAGAAGGGTACCCTTGACACCACAACGGTGAATCATGTCGAGTACAACAGAGTGATCCACATAACCAAAATCCTTGGTGAAGTCAAAGTAAATGGCATCAACCCTCTCTCCTGTCAGCAACAGAGGCCCGTTAGCCTACAGTTTGCAGCAAATTCGTAGTAAATGAGCGGCCGCGGAGAAAGCCGTGTTGTTCGCTACAGAAGAAAGCTTGTGTTAAAAGATATCTAGATAGTGAACCACGGACTAACACCTCAAAGATCTTGGGCCTACAAGATAGGAGGGCAAACGGGTGATAGTTGCAAGACTGATTGTGCTCCCCGCTTTTGAAGACGGGAATGATTTCTACCGATTTCCAGATCTCGGCAACCGTTCCTACAGCAAAAGATTGTGCAAACGAAGTGCTCAGTGAAACAACTAACTGTGCAGCCCCATGAGCAAGGATTAAAGGGGATAAAAGGTCTGGCCCGAGAGATGAGTTTAGTCCCCCGAAGTTTCGTTGGCACAGCTCCCGCTGTGGTATTTACCGTGGAGATTGTTCTAGAAATGTTGGCACTTTTTTTATCACGGAGTTCGGTAGGTTGCTTGTAGACACAGTGCTGTGGAAGTCAATCAGGACTTCAGAAGTTCCACTATCTGACCTAGTAAGCCTTTGTGGGCCGGCTGGCTGGTGAGCCGGCTTTGGCTTCACGGGTTTTTGAGAAAATTATACAGGCTTTATACAAAGCGCTAGGTTAAACGTAGCTGGAAATCTAGTCGACCTCCCCTGACTAGTCCGGTGCGTTGGTTTCGCAGTCGCGCGTAGAGATGATCACCTAGATCTCTTGAAGTTCTAAAACGAGTCCACGTTAGACATTTAGTGTGAATCAACTTTAACTTTCAGGACCGAACTTGTTGTTGCGGTTCCCGGCAGGTTGTGGAGTAGAGCGGCGTTGACTTCACGAATGATGAGTTGAACTGATTCCACGAGGCATCAGCTAGGTATGCATTGAGTGTATCCAGCCTAATTCTTTGGAACTTCCTTTCTGGAACGTTTACTCTGGGACTAAGCTCAGCACTACAGATGAGGTCATAAGGTATTGCGGCGTGATCGCTCAAACCGAGCGGGGCGTTCACTAATAAGTTGTCTATCATTAGTCCCTCATCAGTGAAGACGTAGTCTACACGGGAAGGGGTGTAGTCCCCGCACGACCTTGTACGGTCAGTTACATGTTCCGCAAGGCCAGCAGCTGTAATTGCGGCTGGAAATGTTGCACGCATTGCACCCACGGAGCCTTTGTGCAAATAGACTGGAAATCAACTTGTGGCAGGTTAAAATCACCCATTATTGGGATAAGTATCCAAGGGAGGTGTAGTTGAGTCCGGATAGAATTGTGTTGGAACTAACCCAACAAAATAATACCCAGTCAGTATTCACTATCGATCACCGATCGACAATGAAAAACAAAGAATCGGTGCGTTGACCCCGTTTATTACTATCGACACTAGAAAATAGAGCGTACAGAGAAACACGTCAAGCTAGCGAGGCACGGAGCGAGTTGTGTTTTCCGCCCCAGGACGGATGTTACAAAATGGATAGCTCGACTAAAACAAAAGTGGGTGAAAAACCAAAACCACCGGAAGGGTACAGATGAGTGCGACTATCATAGTCGCTACATAGTTCTACCCCAGAAGGCTAGTAAGTATTACACAGACCTTCGTTATTGCAGAGAGGGAGGAAAAAACCCCTTATCATGTCTTTTTGACTGATCACACTTACAGGGTGAAACATACAAAGAACGATTGCACGTGATAGGGAATGTTAAAGTTCGGGGGTGGGGAGTCAGTCGAAAATAGTTGCTGTTCTACAATCGTCTCGACGCGTTCAGAGCAAACGCAAGGAGGTGGATGAATCATATCAGTTAATAAACTGTGAGGATAAGATGCACTGGAGCACCAGACGGACTCAGGACTAATAACGAGCATTGATTGAGACAGAGGAGTAGCCCGGAGGAAGTTTTCGACACAGAGGGCAACACCACCTCCTCTATTCATTATTTTGTCTTATCCAGAGAGGAGTATGTTTGCTATACCAAGTTAAAGAGCAATACGATTTGGTGAAGGCCATGATTTAGTAAATTCGACGGCAAGGAAGCCATTCGTCAGGCAAAGCACACAGAGTTCATTGGTCAGACATGGGGCGTCGGTATAGGCAAATCTGACAACTTATTCTGAATGACTACAGGTTGCTGGAGTCAGAAATAGATTGGGTTTTCTGCGCGCTACTCGGCGCATCAGTGTGTAGTGAACAAGTAGGTGTGCGCTTGACCCTCGTCCACTAACAATTCAAGACGCTTTTCCTTAAGAACGGTCGAAATGCAGTCCCAATAGGCATCGAACTAAGAGAACGCATTAGCGCTTGGAAAAAACCGCATATTTCCAACAATGTTAGGAAATTTGATAAACAGTTAGTTTTGGCCTAATCTTGGACTAACGGCAGCAACGAAGAGAAGAAAGAAAAGGAGCGCGAGGTGCGCGTAGGTTTACATCACATAATCCATAACAGAGTTTTTCTGAGCGTCCAGTGCGTTCACCCAAGAATCATGCGATGTTTCCTATAGTTACATGGTTGGGTCGTATGGGTTTAGTAAAATACATAAGGCATACGAGGTCCGATGCAATGTAACAGGTGTTAGCTGAGTGTGTATGACCTGTAACAGTCGGTTGTTTCCTTCATACTGCCTAAACTACGGGCTACAACGTAGTACATTCCTGTGAGTCTTTAATTTTTACAAGACTACCAAATGCTTCCTCAGTAATCCTGACTACATTTGGTGTTCCCAAAGAACACCTTACAGAATGTTGCAGACAGCAACCAGTGAAGTATACTTCACTGGTTGCTATGTCAAACGAAGAATGCATCGCTTCGACAATCAAATGATGCATCTGAAGGAAACCATGTTGCTTATGGACGACCGCATGATACGAATGGAAGCAACATTAAACAACATTTGGTAATCATTATCAGCAGCCCCCCAGTCGCTTCCTCGAGTGCCTCAGTGAGGGAAGATCCCATTTACCAAACCATCAGGAGTGAATTCCCGTTGACTGACCGTGAGGGGTTGAAAAATTTCCAACAGAAACTTCAGTCAACGCAATGGTTAGAACAGACGGTTATGTATCATCCTTCTCACACTATATTTTCAGACCCGCATATTATCAAAAATCCATCGTGGTCGAACGGTGGCCGAATGCGTACGTAGTGTGCGGTTTCGTGTTCGGAAACGAAGTTAGCGGTGAGGTCAACTGGCTGGACATTAATAACAAAGCTCGTCTAATGGGTGACTGACACGTGTTCTCCATTTGGCGCGGTTTGTGCGGAGAATAAGGTTCGGTCCGCTAAAGCACAGGTTTTAGTGTAGGGTAGCCTGGGTGCGTTATATGCAGGGGTTTCAGTTGTTAAACTGGTAGGCGTAAGCTAGGTTGGGAAGCAAAAAAATCGTTGTGGGTTTCGTTTTACGTAATGTTACGTGAAGGGGGGCTCGCAATTTTTTTTGGCCAACTGCCTGTCTGACCAGGCCGGAGTCGGTACGACTCCAGTGTTGTGCAGGCCAACTCTGGCACGACTCGTAGCCAGATGAGGGCGAACTCCGGTTTGTTTGCTGGGTAGTAATTCACTTTTAACCGCCCCGAACAGTGCGGATGTGCGATTAACATAACTGATATGTCTTGTCTCCTTTTACTATAATTGTTTTGTTATGCTAATACTCTGTGCAAATGTAAAACATACGATCCAACAATATATGTTCTGCGTTATTGTGCCTGATAGTATTTTGCACTTCTTATACGTTCGATCCTTATCCTATACAGTTTAATTCTAATTACAACAGGATGATCCTTGGGTAAACGGACTGAACGCTCGGGAAAGCTCCATTATGGACCAAATGTTGTAAGTCTACTCCCTAAGAACCACTCAAGACCATCCACAATAATTCTACGCTGAATCATATGTATTGTTCGGGAAAGTTAACCGTGAATTACTACTTCACTGATTGCTGTCTGCAAAGTTCCGTAAGATGTAGGCAGGAATACTGAGAAAACATTTCGCAGTTTCGTAAAAATTACAAAGTCATAAGAATGTATCACAGCATAGACCATAGTTTGGTAGTATGAAGGAAACATCAGATTGTCGTGGGTCGTACACACTCCATTAATACTCGTATTTCTCATGAACTTTACTAAGCCCATATGCCTCAATCATGTAGCTATAGCCAACCCCGTGCGAGTTGGGCACCAGCCCACTCGGAGGTGCTCAAAGGTGCGCCAGGCGAAAGGGGCGTAGAAACTCCAAGTGCGTTGAACAACGCTCAAAAAGTTCAGGGCTACACGAGGATGAACCAGTTGTGCGGTCGAAGTAGCACAGATTTCATATCATGCCTCCCATAGCGGGCGTACACAGAATCATGCGTACGGAACAGACGCAATAAAACATGGTCGCAGCCGGGATCCTTAGAGAAGCCACACGATCGCCGATCATTACCATCGGTACTAATTGAGCCGGCAAAGGTAAGTTCCATTATTAATTACGCAATATTTATTACCGAAAGATATGGACCAGTTTCTCTCGTAAATCTGCAGGGCGCCTGGCGGTTGAATACCTCGCCTAACCGGAGTCTGCTTTGTCCGCGTTTTTCATTGGTTGTTACCGTTCGCTGTTTCATGATGACTCTGGACACAGAAACTAGCGTGAATTCCCTACTGTGGAATATTACATGCTGGTTTTATATGGCAGTTGATGATTTGATCACGGATGTTTGATGGCTTATGTGAAGTTGGCAGGAACAGCAATTAAATTAAGTTACGATAGACAGAAAAACGAGGTTTACAACACCAGCTTCCGATTAGCCCAGAGTGTGTCATGGAATCCCGCGTGCTTCCAAATTGATTTCGTCCAGTAAAAAAAGGAAAACAAGGCTGCATGAAATGGATTGTCAATCAACAGTGAAAGAGCCAAAGGTGCATTTTATGCATCATTCATACTTCAGTCTTTCAGGGAGGAACCACTAGGCGTACAACAGTCATTCACTAAACAGACATGCGACCAATAAACGAACAACAAACAAACCAGGGGTTAGCCAGTTGTTTCAGTTACTCCACCGAAATCGGGCCCTCGCCGAAGGCGACAGCTGGAGCTTTGAACGGTGCGTCTGAAGAATTCTCATCGACGTGCTTATCCAGCCTCGTTTTTGATGGCTGAGTACTTGCCGCTTGCACATCTGTTCCTGTTGGCGAGTTCCATGAGCGACAGACGTGCACGGGAAAACAATGCTACTGCACAGAAGGTGTGGACGCTGCCGGTTCAACTTCAACGAGTGGGCATGCAGGATGTGTGTTGGGGCGATTGTAAGAATTTGCCAATTCGAGTGCAGCTGATTGTGGAGAAATATGTCCCCGGGGGCTCACCGGTGTTCAAGATTAAAAAGGTCCACTACACAGACCCATCAAAGTAAGATTTGTGAGATGGTCTTTGTTCGCGTTTTGTGGCTCCACACTGAGCCCTCTTCCACACACCATTATACCGCCTCAAGAAGGAAGCACGTGCCTGCATATTATCTTCTAGATGGGGACGGACATAAGTAGGTTACACTACCAAAATTCTCTGTAGTGAACTGGCTTATATGGCCGCTCATCAGATTCACCCTATGTGGCCTTTCGGGTAAGCATGATAAAGCTGGCGAATTACGAGAGCTCAATAGTGATGATGGTCTCTAGATCAGACGATTCAGTTACTACTCACAGCTTTGTGAACCTAAGACATAATTGTCATCCGCCTGATTTTCAGTACTTAGGACCTTGCACTTAACAGCGTTGAGTGGTGGAGTGCATTGAGCGACCCACCGTGGCATCTAAGTCATCTTGCAAGGTACGAGTAACACTCAAGATTTCGTTATCGTCTGCATGCACCCATGTTTTGGGACACACTGAGCCGGATGCTATGTTCACGAGTGGCGAAAACAGTCGGAGTCAAAGAATGAGACCTTGTAGGTCCCCGCAGAAAGCCGTCACTGTGGGTGAGAGGGGTGCGTTAAAAGAGACCCCGAAAAAACAGTCGCGCATATAATCCTTAGGCTACCCAAAGCCTGATGCTCCAAGTTTGTCTAATAAGAATATGATTTTTACTGTCAAGTGCCTTAGAGAAAACTAGGAAAACTACACTCGTGAGTGCGTCCCTTTGCGGGGGTCCCCCCGAATGGCGCCTTCAGATTAGAGAAGCTCCGCTGTGTGAATAAACAGAAAGTGACTGACACCGTAATTGTCAAGTCCAGAGGGCGCTTAAAACCATCGGATGACTGGCCAAAAACATCCCATTCGTCGGAACCCGGTCTAGTTTCAAATCCAGGACTTGGTGCTGGTCTGCGCCTGTTTACGTCCTGATGCTTGACTGGCGTGATCCGGAGATTGGCCAGACTGCGTTTCCCGTTGGCGTTCAGTGGTAATCTAAGGGTAGGGACAGGAGAAAAGGAGTATCAAACACTGGCTGCTCCAAATAACAGAAACCAATCATACTTCGACCAGAACAAAATAGAAAAAAGTTGTTCCAGCATTTGTCTCTCTCTTTTGAATATATCTACGCTCGTGGCCTCAACGATCTTTGCAGGCAACTTTTTTCATGAGTTGACCTCCTTCTTAGTAAAAAAAAAGTTCTATTGGACAGCCAATCATGGTCTTGTTTTCTTAGCTGTGAACCTATGACCCCTTAGGTCTCTGTACTGTCGCATCTCGAACAAACCTGCCATGGGACTTGTTCCAGTGTGGTGGGTAATTTTGTACATTTCGCCTGCGTTTGAGCGAAAATAAGCTCAACGAAGTTAGCTGGTCTTGGTAGCTTAGACATTTCATACCCCATGTCGTACGTGTGGCGAGCTTTTGTACTTTTTCGAAGGCGGCTATATCGTTTTTGAGATTTGGTGCACAAGCTTGAACACAATATTCCAAGTGTGGGGAAACTATAGCCGTGTACAGTGGAATAAACACCACTTGACAATGGTGAGCGATCGCTGATTTCAGTCGATATAACGCCCGCAGCGCTTTTGTCGCAGATGCGGTACACTGAGCAGATGGAGTAAACGTACTAGTGACTTGGACACTAGAGTCTCTAGTTTGCTGCTTAGTTGTTAGTTCACCCGTCTGTCCATACGCATCCCTAAAATTCCTAAGCGTTGAATGGAGAGCTTTGGCGAGGATGTGACTTTTGAGAGCGCTTAGCGGTGGATCCCACTTTAATTTCCATTCGCAAATTTTCAGAATGTCCTCTCGGAGAGCAGTCGAGTCCGACGAACTTTCGACCAGCTTTATGTCATCTGCATACAGATAATATGGGCAGACTAAGTCGTTGGTTAGGTGGTTTATGTATATCAGGAAAAGCAGGGGAGCGAGGACTGATCCCTGAGGAACTCCACTTAACGGAGAACCTTTGTCCGACAGTACCCCTCTAACTCTCGCTCTACACGACCTTCCAACTAGAAACTCCTGCATCCATCTGCAGGTTCTAGCCGAGATTCTAGCTTCTCGATGTTTCCAGCATAGAAGGCTGTGGTTGACAGACTCAAAGCCTTTCTGAAAACCCAGATAGCACACCTCGACCACTTCTGTCTTACCCAGTTTCTCCGTGACAATGTCTAAAAAGTTAGTAGATTGGTGAGACAACATCTCCCCCTTTGGAAGCCATGTTGAGAAGCTCTGAAGAATTTCTGTTCACAGAGAAACTTAAAGATTCTCTCTCGTAATATTCGTCCGAAAATTTTCCTGACAACACTAGTCAGGCTTACTAGTCGGTAATTTCCAACTTCTGATCGGTTGTCATCTTCAAAGATTGGAATTACACTAGCCCTGTTTCTAATGTGAGATTGAACTGTTGGGCAAGTGGTGGCGCCAACAATTTGGCAAGATCTGGTCAGGTCCTGCGGACTTCGTGCCGCTTAGCTTGGATGAGGCTTGCTCAAACTCGTGGGGCGTAATGACCTGATCCACCATGGGCACGCTCACGGCATTAGGCCGGGGCTTTGGCGCCCCGTTGTCTGAGTGATGAACACTTTGAAACTGTGCCATAAACACGTCCGCTATACCCTTGTTGGTCGATATGATCTCCCCGTCATGGGAGAGTGTGGTCCCAGTCTACTTTCTTAAGAAGGACCTTGACTGAGCGTAACCATGAAACCTCTTGGGGTTCTGTTTAATATATCGCGTTAGGTTGATCCCATAGACTAGACGAGCATTTCTTGCTACCTTGATTGATTCATTTCGAACCTTTCTGTAAACCGTGTAGGTTTTAAACCCCTTTTGTTGCATATATATCTTCCAAGCCATGTACTTAAGTTGCAAGGCTCTCTTGACCCTGGTACGAACCCATGGCTGCCGACCTTTTCCTCCAAATTGTTTCTGAGGGAAATTCTTATCTGTAAGAACCCGGATGTTATGGAAGTAGATCGGCCACAGATCGTCAACGTCTTCTATGGGGACCTTGGGGTTTCAGGTCACCTTACCAGCTTCCAATATTAGTTTGTTGTTGTCTATTCGGTGAAACTGTTGCATCTTGTGTGCCTGTTTTAATAACAGGGAACAATGGAACGAAGAAAAATCGTTACGTAATCACTCTTTCCCAGTGGTGCTGCAGGCAATACGTCTGTGACGTCCGTGCTGTGCTGAGTTAGGATCAGGTCTAGCATTGAGGCCATCTGATAGGGTTGGGATCTCGTGGCTACCCTCACATGTTGTGTTAGTGTGAATCTGTTGAATAAGCCGAACAGCTTGTAATCAAACCTTCTACCACCAACAGACCCCAGTGACCAGTTGACTTTAGGAGTATTAACATCTCCCAAAATGAGCGGGCAATAGCCTGATTGACAAGCCGACTGAAATGATTCCAGTAATACCTGGTCTTTCTCTAGTGTTGCAATCGGACTACAGTTCACCCCGAAGACCATCAATGGAGGACTGACGTGAAGTAGGCTAACAGCGGTCTGAACACCCACGCAATTCAGTTATAGTTCATGGGAGACTACCT
This sequence comes from Paragonimus westermani, assembly GCA_008508345.1. Classification (NCBI taxonomy): domain Eukaryota; kingdom Metazoa; phylum Platyhelminthes; class Trematoda; order Plagiorchiida; family Troglotrematidae; genus Paragonimus; species Paragonimus westermani. The sequence goes on along the minus strand of QNGE01000283.1, from coordinate 92,951 downwards.
TATAGAACGTTTGATTAAAAATAGACAGCCGCTCCCGACTGAATTGCTACGATCCCTGCGATACCATTGGAACTCACGCGCCCAACCTCCCAGATCTGTTTCTTCTTTGAGCCAGGTTTCTGTGAAGAAGCATATATCCGATCTCTCTGAAAGATTGAGCAACTTTTTACCCCCGGCTTCGCATCCAAGACAGACTCAGTATAGGTCAGTATATCTGCCGTGCAGTTTACATAGATCGGTGCCTCTGCACGCACACGACTAGTGACACCATCTATGGCATATGTCACACTGGATACCGACCACCACAATTCTCCCACACTAATTGTTAAGGCATGGATAAGAGACACGAGGCATATTACCAGCAGGATGTTTGTCTTGCTTTGGTAACCTGATTTATACGTTGGAAAGAGAAGCAACTTATCCTTGAATTCGAGTCGCGCGCGATTAGGAGTTGGCTGGTTGGCTGGTTCACGTGCCCACACCAACCAAGTTTGAAGACTACGTCATTGAATTAAACGGGAGTAATTTCGTATCCCGCATTGCGGTTCATGTTGGCACGTGAGACATCTGGCTGTTTGGGATCACTTGCTGATAGCACATAAGAATACGCCAATCTACATACATGATAGAGAGTTTCTGGAATACGTTTACTTGTATCATCAGAGCAGTTTGGTAAGTAGTAGATATCTGGAACCAGACAAGCCCGCTTCTTTGACAGCCGAACCATTGTCCATATCACCTCGGGTACCCTATCCAAGGCGTTTTCATGTAGCTTACTGGCCTTAGGCTAGTGACTAGTATAGAGGACACTACCATCACCAGTGTTTACTTTGCTATCTCGTCCCACGACTTGTATTCTCTAGTTTTCATTGTCAACGATGCTTTCATGCAACCACGTTTTTCCAATTTTAGTCAAAATAGGCTCACGATCTCTATAAATCTGACGCAGTTCTCGGAGATTTATGTGTTTGTACATGGTCAGTCTTGCGATTAAAGCGTAATGGGGTCGTCAGATTGCAGGCCTAGGAAAGTGACAGAGCGGCCAACCAAATGTTTGGATTCTATGGTGGGTGGCTTAAGTGCAGAGTGATGCCCAACTAACGGTTCCACAGGGGGTCTTACTAAGGGAGGATGTGTGGTATATAACAGGCTCTCTTGTTCTGCCAGCTCCACTGGGCTGGCATGTGACGGATTCTGGCAACTCTTGGTTGTCCACCACTATTGTGACCGGTGCAATATCGGGAAGCGTCAATTTTGACTCGTGTCCCGAGATGCGTTTATGCAGACGCAGCACCTGTTTTGTCGATTCGTGGCCGGTATTGATCCAAATGTAACTCGGCTGGCGGCGCTCTCCTAACAGGGCAACACCTCTTCAGAACCTTGTACACCGTACTTTGTGACAGTAGGGTAACCAACGAAAGCCTCGGCTCGGGTATTTGAGGTAATACGAGGGGACGGGGTAAACGGTGTACATCACTATCTACAACACTGTCGATATGTACCTTTGAGAGAATAAGCCGCTATTCGTACGGACCTTAGGTAGAATTGCCCGGTTGATCGACTCTGGGATTCTGAGGTACCCCGTGTGGCACTATATCACAAGCCTTGGTATTCGGTGGTGAAGGGGGACCATTATAACTAGCTTCTGACTGACCTCGGGACAGGCTGCCGAATACGGACAGTAGTAGGGTCACTCAGAGCTGCCGTCGAAGACAGCAGCTCTTCTGTGCTGGACTGTGAGCTCAGTGACACTCTAACCGGACCAGGACGCATCGCGAAGCGAAGCCACATGTGACCAGATGAAGTCGGCTTGTTTTGTTCGGTGTCAGGCGGACGTCTGTATACTCGATAGGCAGACATTTGAGACAAGCTGTGGTACTACCATTGCAAGTTGCAGTAAATATCACGAACAGAGTAAGCACATCACGTTAGTTCGATTAAAAAAGGATCTCGCAATGCTCCGGAACAATCAGTGGAGGCGCATGCGACAACCTCACAAGGAAGGCCGTTTAACCGATTAATGGCTCTGTGAGTTCAGTGTCGCTTGTGAAAGGTCAGGGAACGGAGCTAGTTAAACTGACTGACATGTTCTCATCGGCCGTCATCATTGGTTAGAACAATTGTTAGAACAATGCTGGAACCGCACCTTCGAATCTAATGGCGGAAAGATTGTTGTTGACAAATAGACGATCAAGCAGTGCCTTCTGCGCGATTTCGCTCAGGGTAAATAAACCATCGATTGGGGATTGACTGAGTGAAGAGCTACTGGCGGTTGCACACGGTTATCCCGGACAAACTGGAAGCTTCTAGTACACTGTAAGAGGCTTTCCTCCGACTCAGTACGTTCCCGCATGGCGAGATGCTTAAGGTTTTATCTTGGGGATGCCATCAGTCTGTTGCAGTTGTTTCTGTAAATGTCTCTAAGGTGCTAATGATTGGTCTATTTTCACATCCAGTTTACCCCACCAACCTTTCAGAACAATTTCCAGCATGGCCATCTTCTAGCCCAGCGAACTATACATCCAGAATACTATTGTTAACCATGCGCTACAGAATGATTCTGATGTGCATAAGGGCTGATCGGGAGAAGGGACTCAGCACCTAAGGGCCAGACATTTTTGCACGTAACCCACTCGACGGAGGTTGTCAAAAATGTCCTCATGCCTCAAGCCGCGATTAACAGGGCGGACTTAACAAAAACCGATCTAAAGTAAAATATAGGTACTTAGACGCTGTGCACATAATCTCTCACCTACCATCATGACCTGGCTGCATAGGGGAAGACCGCCACTGTTCAGACGACAACGCAGACATCTTTCGCAACGCCAGGAGGCAATCTAAAGGATGTAGGGTTCATATATGAAGCCGGTGGGGAGGTGGCACATGGTAGTTGAAAGCTAGAGATGCTTGTCATGGGGCGTGTTCAGCGAATGAATATCAAGATGGTTACTAGCAAATGGCCTGTGGTTCATAGGTAGTAGAATGAGAGTTCTGATCTGTTAACTTCAGTTTTAAGGTCCTACAGACGTCTCAATCCTTACACATTTTTTTTCTTAAATTGGGTCTATTCCAACGGTTATCTGTTCTAGTGGTTGAGAGACCGATGTGGACATGACGAGATGGTTACGGTGTTCATTCTCAGATACATCCAATATAATATCCTCCTGCAAGTTAACTATTAACTGAAACGACTTTTGTTGCAAGCTGGCTATTTTTCCATCTCGGAATAAGTTTAAGGCGCCTTCAATTTCGGGATTTGCTTGGTCTTGCTTGATAGGTTATCTGACTTCATTTTGATAATTCCTGTGGGTAAGTGATGCACCTTGTTCCCGAAGAATTTGTTTCAGATCCATGGGCGCCAAATGGACTTCACAAACTTAGCTGAATCGACGAGTGTCAGTTGCATACTGCTAATCGGACATCGATCAGCGGAAAATATTTTTATCGTCGGAAAGACCACGGGCAGTTGCCAGGCATGAGACTCAGGACAAATCTACGGGGAAGCAAGCCACCACAATCCAAACAACACGTGATTTAGTTGAGCTGCTCCTGTCCAAACAACCTCTCAGCGAGGGTGTTGGTGTACAAGAAGGCCTCATTTTCGTGAAGTTCGATGAAGTTTTTGACAAAGTTCCATGTAGAGGACTTTACCGAGATCTCAAACAATTCTGATAGCCCTCTTTCGTACGAAAGTTACGTGTCACGGTTTACCCAGAGCTACACTTTCTTGCGTTGAACAAGGAAAACTGAATAAAAAATCCCAGTCAGCCTGGGTCAACGGGCTCAAACCTGTGCATTAACCGCTGGAACTATTGCGCACATCTGAGATGCAGAAGAAGCCGATCCGGTTCTTCTTCTCAATAACTTGACGTCAAGGACAGACGCGATCTAGCTCAGAAGCCGTGAGATTCCACAACTACTTACAAGGATGAACGGACGTGAAAACGTGCGTTTCCGGGTGGTCCAAGTTCTATATAGCGGATGGTCACGTGGTCATAAAGAGAAGTTTGCTGCTGTGAGCTAACACAGCGCAGGCTTCCTTGCCACCAAGTTGCGACGAACAGAAAGAGGGTATACAGTGACAACACCTAATTAGATAAAAGCAAGCCATATATTCCGTATGCTTCTGATGTAGCTACGTCTATGAATGCCAGAAGAGTGTTAAAAACAATTATGAACAGAATGAAAATTTGATTAGCGAGGAAACAGGCAATGGGTTATTTTAAGCTCCAAGCAAACCTCCGATTTGCAAGAGGAAGACGGCCAAACGTACGACAAACCAATTACTCAATAACAAGATCAAAAAAGATGTCTCACGCTTGGTTGAACTGGACCGATAGGTATGCACGCGGGTGATGTATTCTTTCATATGTATCTCAAGCCCTGTTCAACTGCTCGGGTAGGAGCTACCTGCCGGACGGTTTGCGCTAGTGAGGTCCACAGGCAAAATCACGTGTGAAAAATCATTGTTCTGTGAAACGATTGCGTGACTGGTGTTTATTTGACTTGGTAGGTAGTTCATGAAAGCTGTATGGTTAGTGTACTGAGGGAGATCACATAGTGATGGTTCGTGATGAGATTCCTTATATTACCCAGAGTTTAGTAAAGCACAATGAATGAGTGATGTCTGTGTGATTTCTACCTCACAGAACCTTTTGCTTAGTGGTGATGAAGGGTAATGCACTCCAAACATTCCACATCGTCACGGTATCTAAATCATCCTGTGGTGCCTCTTTAATCAGCAAAGCGTACATGACATGTGATATTCGGTTGTCAGCCGCAGGCGGTTGTACTTTATTACTTACTAGCCTAGTACATCGTTAGGTTATGTCGTACAATATAACTACCTATAGATGAACTCTCGATGGATAAGGCTGGAAGCAAGTATGACGGACAAGAGGAAAACAGTAACACGAACCTGGAAAAAGCGGCCTTATATAGGGTTATGAATCCACCTCTTCAGAGAATTTTTGAGGCTTGGCAATTGGAGTTCGTTCGGCAAGATTTCAAGACTGACGCCATCGAATGCCTCGGAGAAGCCATGGAAACAAAATCCGCGGGTACTTAAACGTTCACGGCAGTCGTTCTTCGATGAGTATCCCCATAAGATCCGGCTAGTGTGACGCGCTTTCACGAGGGTTCTGTTGAGACATGTGTATATCTCCCGTGAACTCTGCAGAGTCCTGTATATCGTCACCGATGACATTTTCCGTGACTTCGAAAACACCAACAACAGGTTCAGAACCAGATAGATTCGAAGCTTCATTGTCTCTTGGTAAGACCTCTGTGAGCGCCCAGCACGTTTCCAGTTAACTGGATTTTTCTCATTCGTAGAAGTTGCAGCGGAACATATGTACTTACCCAGGCGTTGCTGGTGCAAGCATATGAGAACACTTGGACTTCCCCGCCAACAGGTTCAACGGCTCACGTTTGACATTTGCCGATATGAAGCCTGAGAAAACGAGACAATGTTCGGCCCACTGTATTGATGGTGTAGCCTGTCGGTCCTCATTTACTTCCGATCGTTCATATCAGGACATTACGGTAGTTTTCATCTAGACTGTGCTTTGTTTCCTCATTGCTGTCTACAATCTGTTCTTCCTACAGTCGAACTGGTGATGGTCCTGATTGAGCTTAGACCACATGAGGTAAATTGTGTAAGGAACATTTAGTGCCTGGCAGTCCTTAGAATTCTGTTTCATCTTGCTTGCATTGACTATTGATGATATCCTGAACTCACACAGACCACGTAGTCGTGAGAAATCTATGTGAGAAGATGTCATCTCCACACAGCTCGTTTCCTTCAAAGGGTTTTCAGGATTTTCCTGCGCGCATGTGGTTTTGGTCTGCAGCGTCACGGAGAGCAGCGGGGGAAGCATCTGTTTGCCGCTCCGTTCAAAACTGTTCTGATCCGCTAACAGTGATTATCAGCTGATATACAGTTTTGCGGTCAAAAGGCGGAATTCAGGAAATCGTCTGTGGGGCGTTCTGCATTTCGGCAGTTAACCTGGGATTTGGTTCGGCGTTCTTTCCTGCCCTTGTCTATTTGCGATTACCTTACTGCTATCCTCTGCGTCAAAGCGTGCATAGGTTACCTTCATTCCCCATAAAATATGATAATAATATATTACCTAATGTTCGTTTGTAGTGTCCATGTCATGAAATGTTTGAAGCTCGCGTCACATCCGGAAAATCTGGATTTCAGAAAACACCCACCGAGGTGGCGACCGCCTGCGACCGTCACATGTGAGTGGTATCCGTACGAAAAAACACGCAGTGCAGTAATGCGCCAGGAAGGATTTTTTCAAGCAGATTGTCCTAAAAGAGGCTAGTAAAAGCAGGTGGCTTCTTTTTCTGCCCTTTCCATCCGCATGTGCTATACGTTTGACAGCAGCCGAAGCACCGCTTTGTTCTTGACTGGCCACACGCGCATTGCCGAAATTAAGGCGAAGTAGAAAAACATGCAGCTGAAAATGTGGGACTCATCGCAACCCTGTACTCTCTGTTATATTCTTCAAATAAGTTGGACGAACACCAACTGGCTTTGTTCGAGCTTGTTGCGTAGATTCAGCTCCTCGTGATATTGAAAACATCTGGAAAGTACTTGCCTTCTTAAATGCACACAGAAAAGGCTGCTATGGAAGTGAGGGAGAAAGCTTTCAGAAAAAAACAGTCGTTTTATGGGACCGACCCACCCCAACATCTTTATCAGGTAAACTAGCTAATACAGATTGGTATGTGTAACATAGTTTGCTAGAAGTCAGATAGTGCATGACACTTGCCGCATATATTTGCTTCCCATGAGGGTCTGGCTTACAGGTAATATCAGCAGCAGTAAACTGGATTGTCCGTTCATACTTTTTCTATCTTGGTGCCGAGTGCATCAAAGAATTAAGCACGATCATTGCTATTCTTTGTCGAATAGCATAACTCATCGCGTATTGTATTGTGCTCGATTTTATCCCTATTATTCTCTAGCCTCGTGTTTCCTTGCTGTCATTTTCCATTCATATCTTTGCTATCTTGGTGCTCAGTGCATCAAAAATTATACACGATCATTGCTATTCTTTGTCGAATAGCATAACTCATTGCATATTGTATTATCCGTGCTCGATAGTATCCGTATCATTTTTTAGCCTCCTTGCATGTTACTCATCCTTGTCGACAATGACCCGTGTCAGATCTAGCAGTCCTAGGACTCACTAGACATAGTCTGTAGCAGCAAGCGCCTGTGGCCGGTATGGATGTAAAATATCCGCACAAAACGGCATGCAGTGCGACCAGTGTCAGAAGTAGTATCNGTAAATGCGGGGCTCTTCTTAGCTCTGTATCTCCTTCCATTTCTTCCATGGAGAGTAAGATAGAGGAATAACAACGGACTCTGTCCGAAATGAAATTGGAACTACATTCTCTGAATGAGTATATAGCGCTTGCTAACCCTGGTGTTGCGATCACCAAGAAAGCAGTTGCCCTATCAACTGCACATATAGAGGAGGCGGCAGTAAGAATGGAGGAAAAAGCTCTCGGGGAAAAGAGAGTTGTCTTATGGGGCCGTTTCCCTACAACCTCTTCTCCAACCGAGCTAGCTAAGACAGTCCTAGGAACTTCCTTCTCCCTGGATGCCACAAACATGGTACTTGCGAGTAGGCTGCGGGCCAAGACAACCAAAACGTCACTTGGCCTTTTGGTAACTTTGCCAGCCATGCTCAGCCCCGAGGTGGTGGTGGGCAAAACAGAGGCTTTAAAGTCCGCCAACGCCTCTCTGAAAGACGTATCTTTTGACCGCTCCCGGCAAGAGAGAGCGAGACGCGAAGAGCGGACAAAGACTAAGTCACAAATCTTGGCAGAGCAGGAGCTACACCGGGAGACTAAAGTCGTAGTTTCTGCTCTCGAAGTAGCCCCCCAGACCCCTGTGCCTGTTGTGGAAAGCGGAGGCACCGTCTGTATGGTCGTTCAAACGATCGACGCATCAGACACAGGCACAAGCACTGAAGGTACTCACACCTCGCAAAAACCGTCTTCAGAGTTACCCACCCTGAAACCCACCAACTGCCCAGCAGAGGACTCTCCCTCCCAAGAGTTCGGAACGGAAGCAGCCTGCTAGGACCGCCTCCCACAGCTCAAAAAGCATCAATCTGGCCCACCCCTATAAATGTCTCTTTCAGTAGCCCAATAACACAGCGCCCTTTGCCGTCTTCCAAACCCCCCTCGCAGCAAACGAAGAAGTCAAATTTTTCAAGGGCGAAAACTTCCAAACCCCCTTCCGAGCAGCAGAATTTGACGGGGACGCAGAGTTCGAAGGTAGCGACACCCAGAATGCTAACCAAACGCTCATGGGTGATATCAGTGACAGTGAACTGAGTGTCCCGGGGTATTCAGTTTACCGGGCTGACTCCGCCCGAGGGAGAATGGGGGTTCTGCGATCCATCTTCAGCAGTGTCTCCCGACACCCACGGTTATTGGTGGCTTCCAGTCCTCTGATAAATGTGACGCTCTGTGGCTTCGACTACCACTGCGTGGCTAAGACTCACTCCTAGTGGGGATTATTCATCGTTCTCCTTCATCAGACGTCCCCGACGACGACATCCTTCTGGTAAGCCTGGAAAACTTCCTAGGCCTACAACGCTTAACCCATTTGCTTATTATGAGTGATTTTATTGCACCTAAGATAAACTGGGTATCAGTTTTTCACCAGGACTGTGAAAGCGGATTCTCGACTTCCTTATCAACGCTGATACGTCGGAAGGCGTGGTCACAGCACGTCACCGTCCCAACGCGGTACCGTTTTGGTCAGATTCCCTCTCTGCTCGACTTGGTTATCACTTATGAGAGCCACCTGGTAGACAGAGTGATCATCAAGCCACCACTTGGACACAGTGACTACTCTCTGTTAGCCTTTGACCTTATCTGTTACTGGTTACAACAACCAGCAAAGAGGTCCACCGTTCGAAACTTTAATCAGGCAGATTTTAACGGCCT
>QNGE01000283.1:62449-77283 GCA_008508345.1 Paragonimus westermani | reverse complement strand
CCAATCAGACGTGGTCTCACGCTCACTGACCGCCGACCTCAGGTTCTGGTTGGTCACCTTCCTCAGCCCGTTGCACGGACGCGGCCAACCCACGTGTTCGAGGACCTGAAAGGAAGCGGAAGGGAGTATGTGTGGCAAAACAACATGGCGGCGCACTACATGCTACTACACTGAAATCGTTGAAATCGCGCGCCGAAATTTACCAACGGTGATCTGCTAGAAGGATGTAAGATGTTCACTAAATCCTGTTACACGGAAAACACTATGAGATTGGAAAACAACAAGCATACTGACTGTGTGAATAGAAATGATTGTCAGTGAATTGATTTCCAGTAACGTGTTTAACTATTTTGATTCGGTTTATTATACATAGCATAAAGAGAGGTCTTTTAAATAGTGTAAACAGAATGTTTTCAGTCTTTAGATGCATGTGTTATTCACGTTCTTTGTGGAATTCAGTATCGTTGCATTCCATGTTTTGGTGTAATTCACTCAATTTGATAGCAATTGAAGTGACAACTTTACTGCAAATGCAATCCGTAATTGTTTGACTATTAGTAGTCGATATATATATATATATCTATATCAAAAACTGATCGACAGTAAAAAACGAAGTGCGGTAAACTTCACGTATTGGTATGAATCCTTTAGAATGGTCTGCAAAGAAGTGAGCCGTGCTAAAATCGCAACTTGCGTTGTATTTTTAACACGACCTACTTAAGCAGAGAATTCTCTGCTGAGTAATTGTGATTTTAGTTCCGGATCAACAACCTGAATCCTTATTTCCCTCACACACATCAGTAGTCGTGATCGCGGCTACTGTCTATAAAATGTCTTTGAAGTGTGCTAACACCCACGCCACAAGTATTTCAGCCATTGTACAGTGAACAACACATGTTGTTCATTTTGACCGCTGGCATTACTGACATTATTTGAACGCATGTCTGCATGCGTCCTCTCGTTTGTCTGGTCTTCCATGACCAAAATAGAAATGCCCAATGGCCATATCCTTCAGTAATTCCTGCAGCATTTGCTTCATCGTTGATATATAAACAGCGCTGTTTGTTTCCGCTTTATCCAAGCAGCACACCCCATAGAGTCCCCTAGGGGGCTCTTGGAAGCTTATGGTGGATGAAGACGAGGTGTGACATGAAGACTAATAAACAACCCATGGGGGCAAAATGGGGGCTGTCCCCGGAAACGTTTTATTGCAAACCATTGCTCTCCATTCCGATGTACCAACCGCCAATGCACGAATGACTACAACGATTGAAACATTAAAATAGCATACGCATTTATTGTTAGTCACCATGAAGTTACAACACGGTTGTTCGACTCAGCAAATCTCTGTTTTCGCATGCACTTCGTTGGTATTTCATATGGAGACCTGTTGGAACTGATCCTACAAAACACAACCCTGTCAGTTAGCACTATCGACAATCGATCGACAGGGAAAAGCCAAGTCTGAGCGCGTTGACTTCGGATATTATTACCGATCCTGGAAAATAGAGAGTACAGAGAGACACGTCAAGCTAGCGAGGCACGGAGCGAGTTGTGATTTTAGCCCCGGGACTAAAACAAAAGTAGGTACAAAATCAAAATCATAGAAAATGTACAGGTGAATGCGACCATCAAAATATCATTTATTGTAGTCGCTACAGACCTCGCTCTCTGATCTTCATCGACCATACGGAGTGCGAATCTTTGACGAGTGTATGCAAGATAACGGAGTAGATAGTGTAAATGAAAACTCCAGTGAGGCGGCGTAGCGTAGTGTGACTGTTCACGTGGATTCAATCCCTAAACAGATCGTTAAAGTTATCGAGCAACAAGCGATGACGAATCTCCCGAAGGTTGAGATTCCACACTGGATATAACAGTTTAAACGTCAATGCAATTTACAAACGAAAACACATATTCATTGGTAATAATCTGTCTTACCTGATTTATTGAATTGCGATTCAAGTGCACGCATTCTAATGATCGGAAGACGGAGATGTCAAGAAAGGCGACAACAGTTAACAGGATAATGCACATTATTTTGTTCAAGTGGTAATCGCTCATAATTGTTGTCACATAATCCCAGTCTACCAAATCTATGGTGGAAATGGGTAGGCTTCATGCAGATCTGAAAGCAGTTTTTCACAAATATACATATATACTGATGAGGTCAGTTGAACAGCAGCTCTAATATTAGTGTAAGTGGAAATGCGCAAAAAACCTTTTCCTGGTTAGCCAGAGGGCGCCGAAGCATGTCATTCTATCTATAGCGTCCGCTTGCGCACCCCTGGATTCTTCTAACAAATGTTGCTCAGGCTTGAAAGCTTTCGCATGAGAATCTGCGATGCATCACTATGTAACGAATGTCACTCCAACCTATCTGCAGCAAAACGTTGACTTTGTAGATGGTTGTCACGCATTGTAAAGGTATGACTTTCAGCAGCATACGTCTATACATGCTTCTGTATCTAACTGCCGGCATTTGACGGAACTTTTGGTAATCATTCAGTCACTGGGAACAACAGCGACGAAGTCATCAGATTTAAACTGTACTATAAGACGCATCTGCGGAAGAAAACAGATCAAAAACGAGTTCCTCATGCTACTCTGTTTAAGTGCATCCACTGAATGCGGGAAGTCTGAGAGAACGATTAGAATAACCTGTACCTACTGATTAGAAGTATGTAAAATAGGTATCGAAACACAACAATCTCTATGAGAAATACCGAAACATTTACCAATGATACTGGTATTCGGTTTACTGTAGGTCATGAGTGATGGAGCAGTAACGATAAAAATAAGCAGGTCGTCGTAATTGAGATAAAGATCGGAGAATGGGGAAACTTGGTGGAATAGTTGATAAGAAACCGAATTCATTCCAAATCCCATACCAACACATATAGGGGCGACTCTTCACGAATGCCTAAATCCCAGTTTAGTAGAAAAACAGATTGGAATACAGAAATCATATATCAAACCGGAAGATAAAGCATTTGTTTCAGCCAAATGTGGACAACCATTCTCGTGATCCCATCTTGACGTTTTTGCACATCCGAAAAATTTATTCAGCTGCATGAATCTCTTCCAGTTTTGATGATTAGTTGACGCTGAAACGGCGATCTTTCATTTTCTGTCGAAATGGTCTTGGGATTAGTCAGGAGATTTGTTTAGGGATTTGTCAGGAATTTGGAAGAAAATCTTCAACGCAACCCTAACAAGTGTAACGGACTGATAACTGGTTTATACGTATAACGAAACATTCCTGGAGTTTAATAAAATTCCATTGTGTTAGGTACTTCAAGTATTTTATAAATGAGAAGTATACTGACTTACATGCGAATAAATACATTCTCAGCAACCAAAACACGGTTGGTAGAAGATTTCATCCTTCAAACTTTCCTAAAGACGACCCTAATTCACCCCCTAAACTGAATTCTCAATTGGTGCTAGCAGGCCACTACTCGTTTTTGGCCTGATTATCGTGGAGGCAGCGGCGCGACAATTATTCGATCTTTCTTTACACGGAATTTTCCGTTGATTTCGTTCACAGGTTTACTTGTGTGCGGCGACTATGTTATATTTCTCAGTACGATGTTCTCCTCATTGATGAAATCAATCGGAGAAGGTTTGACACACACGAGCTTCGCATGACCGCAATGAACCTTTGAACTGATGTCGACTGACTGGATCTTGAGCAGCTCTGTCTCGGGTTCACCACAGTTGAGTTGTACATACAAATTTGGCAATGTTAGGTTGTAAGAAGACTACAAAAACGTTGTTTTAAGGAAAGAATTTCAACCATCTTACAGCGGATATCTCCAGGCCAAAGTAAATGTACAGTCCATCCGTAGTCGCCAATTTTAGCACCTTGACATTCTCAGCACAGTTTGTGGGCCTTTGAGTTAGTGAGAGAAGTGACGAACCAGCGCTTTCAAAAGATTCCGTCCACAAGTTGGTCAAATATTTTCAACCACGTGGACTGTAGGAATGTTATCGGTTTTAAAACTAACCCCAATAATGAATAAATCAAATTATTGAGATGAATTTACTGATACATTCATTTTCAGTTTGTATGAGTAGTACCATTTGTGCAGAGGCATCATAAACATCGATTGCAACAACACTGGTGCAGCCCGATTCTGATACGTCCATATGATCACTTTGTTTAGATTATAAGTGAGCGTTCGAGTTCGAACTCTACGATCCCTTTGAAACAGTTATCAACGGATGTAAAGTACAGAAAACAGGACTTTGATGTTCTCGGAACACAGCCATATTCAATAAATCAGCTATTATTATTATTTCAAACGAAGAGGTTAAGAAACATTAACCACCACGACAAGACGGAAACTAAACTCCTCTTTAACCTTTTCTGTAAAGTAAAAACCCTGACGAAGCTGCCCAGCCGACGGCACTACAAGTTTGGACATAAGATTTACACCTTGACAAATTCTGAAGTTCGTGTTCCGCATTAATATGAAGGTTTTCTTTGAAAACAGTCACGCTCTTATGGCACTGCGAAAGTTAGATTTGGGGCCCTCCACGACCGCCATTAGCTCGCATTAGCCAGCATCAGCCTACCGCAATCTGAAGCCAAACTAGAGTGATGCGCTACTATAGAAATTTCTCTGTCCTGTTTTGGTAGAGTGTGTGAAACAAATTTCGAAACTCCCTGTTATGTATGTTGGGTAAAATAGTGAGGACGTAAACTCAGAGTGTTTTTTGTTTGTATGTTGTATCAGGATGCCGAGTGATTAGAGCAATCACACACATTTGGCCCAATCACTTGTCAACAGCTACCTTAGTATAATTTCCCTTCTATTACCGTGCATATCAGGGAAACGTTTCAGAGTGCGGCCTGTTGTCTTCAGCCAATATCAACACAAAATTATTTTTTTCTTCTCTTGCCAGCCGATTTTTCAACTACTTAACCGACTCAGCATTTAAATGAAGCCAATTCGGAAATAGTACTCAAACCACAGACCAATATGGAATATTGTTTACAAAACAACCTGTTTGAAATGTACCCACTTATGCATTGTGTCTTTCAGGATATTTACTTGCTGAACGCACAGTTTCTGTTAGCTTTCACAACACACACTAGTCCAAATTTTGTTACCGCCGTGTTCTACTAGTGAGGTTTCTAATCTTCTCAGCTTTCATTCCGTGACAGTGTCGTCTACAAAGTTACGCGGGACCACGTATTCATTCCATTACATGAGCATTCGGCGTTGATTGCCAAAGGCTAGTTATTTATTTATGTTTATTGGATGTAGACAGTGACACAGTGTGCCTTATATTAAATTGTTCAGTCTAGCCGACTGTTTTATGAAGATATATATGTATCATTTCCCTAGCCTAGTTTATGATTCTGTGTATTTCCGATAGATTTATTTTCCATTGTTTGTATTATTCTGGATGTTCACCATCAAAATTTGCCAGATGTCCTGGCCAGTAAATCATCTTTGTCTCTATTTTCCAAACGACTAAACCAAAATCTACTAGTTTTGATTACATTTCTACAGCGTCTCTGCTGTACACTACTTTTCGAAGTGGACAACAATTTGAAACGACCTAACCCCACGGGGCCATAACAGCGAGTGAAAGTAGCATTACTCAATCGTGCTTGTTTATACGGCTTCCAACCTATTACTCAGCTGTTAAGCTTATTCCAAACAGTTCCTTTAAGTTGAAGACCCACTTATTTGCTTACAAGGAAGACAAACCGACCTGACTTGGCCGTTTTGTACTTTTTGCTCTAGATCCGTGCGCCAATTATTAGAATCGCTGAAAATGTGACTCTGTCCATCAAAGGTCTGTGGATCTTTTCGTTTTGCCATTAGGGCCCTTACATTATTCAACCAACGCGATCTTCAGCCACAGTCCTGTGGAGCATTTTTTCCAAGACCAAGAAGGGTTGTACTAATGATCCCGGTTTTCGCAATGAACTCTTCCATAGACTATCATGTTTTTTGGGCCTTCTTCCTTGAAATTCTTAGGGGATGCACCGAGAGCTCATTTGTTTTTTGTTTATGCATGTGTATATAAGGATTTTAACTCCCGGTTTGTCTAGAAGTGCTTTGAGCTAGAGGATGACTCTAAACTCTACGTATATCAAATCTTCTAGGCTAATAAAGAAGATTTCAGAGTTGGGATAACGCACGAATGACATGAATCTTTACATTAGGACCCTGGCTGAAACAGAAATTATTGGTGACCAGTTCGACATCCCTCGCCGTTTTACCTAATGTGTTAGTTGCAAGAGGAACAGCATGATGCTAGCAGTTGCCTAAGTTAGCTTCCACTTATCCCATTCCTTCCAACGTAGTTGCACTATCCTTCTTCTTATCTACGATGTTGTTCGGTTGCTGGTTAGATTCCTTTTAGGAAGTTACTTACTGCTGAATATGTAGGCCATTCTTAAACGACGAGGATCTTTTGCACCGAAGCGACAAACTGCTTCCCACTGAGTACTCATTTTGTTTGCTTGCTTTCGATAAATTCGGCGCTGTACAAGCGCTTCAATACGATATCAACCATTCTCGACCATTGACGGTGCCACAGCTGACTTGTGTATAACAAGCATTTTTTTCATGAAAACTTCCCCTCTAATTGTTTCACTGACTACAAACCAAAGTCACTACATTGATCAGAGAAGTGTCACAGCCGATTGAGCTAGACGATCATTTGCTTTTAGTCTTCGGCCTTTTCTGCTAGTGGACACAGTGAACTAGGAAGAAACGATTGACCCGTACCTCCAGTTGGGCCCACTTTAATACTACGAGAAGTCATCTTAGAAGGCTTCACGTGGGTGCCAATTCAGTTATCCCTGACTAATAAAATATAACACACGTCTTGCATGTATCCAAAGTATTATAAATTGAAGGCAGTTTGGTAGCAAGCTCCTCTCAATTTCCTCTTCCACAGAAAGCCATATTCTTGACGTAACCTCACGCCAATCATTTTGCTTAGCCTGGACAGTCCGACAGACCCGGAGACGCCGGAGCTTGTACAAAGGGCGAAGAAAGTGCGACTTGGAAATTCTTCAAAGTTTTGTCTCAAAACGCCAAGAAAAAACTCCTTCATCTTCATGCTTAACTGTCATATGAATCCAACCATCTCTGGCTATTTTGAGACTTCACTTCAACGAAGAAATCAGTTTCAGTAGAAGAATCTTCACTGTGTCATTCAAAGATCACTTTGTCACCGTTTACAGCTGAGAAAGATATTCTTCTTAGTGCCTAGCTTCATATACATTTGAGCAGTCCCTTTTGTCAGTAGAATTTGCTACGCATGATGTAGGATTTTCACTTCTGTACCTAACTCTTTTGGTAAGAATGGCTAGATTCATCTAGAATGATAATAATTCTCTTCATTACTTGTCAAACTACTCCACGACTTGTTTTCTCCATCTAAGTGTATTGGCGGGCATCATCCTCAAGGAATGGAAGAAAGCTACTAGCATGTATACTTATAAGTTTGGTGATGGGTACTTACTTACAGGCTAACAAAACAACAATTAAGCAAGTACTATGTTGAAAATCCTGAAAAGTCTTTTCAAGCAAGTGATCTTAAGGCACCTCTCACACCTACCTACTGTTCCACCAAAGATCTCCACTGATTAGGTCCTCTGTGACGAGCAGACTACTCCTTAATAACGGTTTTTTGGATGCCAGAAAAAATGATCTTATAAAAGACGCCGTCTTTTAGTTCTGCTAAGGTGAGTGACAGGATGTCACGTGATCAATGTTTAAGGAAAATGGAGGTATAGGGAAATAAAGATGTTAGCTGCGATTGGATTGCCTCATTTTCTTTTGAAATCAGCCGGCTCTCACATTTAGTCTATCGCACCTAGCGCGTGGGGTATACTATGAGGTTTTGTCCTTGTTGCACTGCAATTTGTAATTCATAATCACCGATTTACATGAGCGAACTTCCAGTTAATCTTCTTTATGCAGGTGCCATCAAACTTTGAAACTGGCCTGAATCTCAGTACTTTGGGCGCTGAACTTGGTGTACTTAAGCAATAGCTATGTGAGCGGTATCATCCCATCAACTACAAGTGTGCGTACACATCTTTTAACGTTGAGTATAGCAACGTCTTCGTAACACAGTATGTATGAACAGCAGTTTGTATTACCGAGATGAGTGGTAAAAAAGCATGGTATACGTTCAACATTCAACTTGTTTCACTTAGTACCTCAAGAAAAATCAGCTGAAAAACCCATTGTTTTTAGTGAAATAAAACGCACAATACTTTTAAGTGACAAGAAAGCTTTCAGACTGTGTTCAGAGTTGATTTTTGACTGGCAATTGAATACACCAACAGAATATTTCGGTCTTAAAAGATATAAATGTACTAGGGAGTATGTAGCAAGTTGCAACCAGACTCATACTGAGTCTACTGACGGTTGTACATGAGTATTAGCCTGAAACCTTTGTTACTCACACTCTGGGATATTGGAGGCGTTGCGCAAACGTTACTTTTTTTCTTCTAAAGGGTTGACAGAGAAAATGTTTGTTACTAGAACTCCAGTGGTACTAACTAGTTCTATACAAAAGCTGCTCATAACAAGACCTCAAACACTTATGAAGTAACGTTTTTGTCACACGATGCTGGCTAATCGGGATATCATTTTGCTTTCTTTATGATGCAGTCCAAAGCGTTGTTAGTAACTGTCCGGTTGACAACATCCCTACGTAAGTGACACGATCTTAATTCTGTTCATGTCGTACTACTCCCAGATTGACACTATTTATACGGAGAGTTGTGTCGCACCAGTTTTTTATAACTGTTTTTCGAGAAAGCTGACGAAATCAGGGTATGAGAAAAAGAATCGTACTGGTATGGGGAACTTGGGTTTCTAGACTCGCATCCGTACATCAGTCAACAAATTGGTGAGAATGAATAGACGTTTTAATTACTGGCAGGAGTTTCGAAATGCGTCTTGCGTTAAATATTTTGTTAGATTCTAAGCTTGCTGAATCCATCTGAAGTATTGTGCCGTTAAGATGAGCGTGCTTAAAGTTATAGACAGAACTATTTTATTCTTGGTAATGAAACAAATGAGAGAAGAGATACAGAATCAGTACTGAATGGTCGCTGCGTTCTGCTTTCGGGTTAGGTAGCTTGAGTAATGCTCAACCATTTGTGTGCTCAATTATCCGGTTTTCAAACAAGTGCCTGGTCTTTTCAACACAGGTTCTTACAGAGGATACCAATAAATGTGATGTTGAGAATTTACAGTTCTAGTCTTTCATGACAGTTATTCAAGATGCAGAATTTCTGTCACGAAAACTGTAGTCATATGTTCCCAGATGGTAAGTTCCAGGATGGTATCGATCAGCAACCTAGTGATTTGATCTAAAGTTATTAGTTGAAACCATTTGCTTCTGCTCTCTTGTTCGTATGTACGTTTCCTTATATATCCTTTGTGGAAGGCACGATATGAGCTCAGTGTGATGGGCCACTAGGTTCCCACACCAGCATGCCATAGCGTGCCTCCTACTTCTTTACCATATTAATAACTAGCTATTCTCTTTGTAGTTTTCTTTCCGAAGGAACACTCTCAATTGCTGTTCAGAATGCTTTTTACAGTGGAGCATTCTGGAGTGCCACCGAGTAAATGGTGGCTAATCTTGCGCTTTTTCTTCCACTTCCCAGAGGTTTGTCTTTGAGTGCAGGCTTGACTAGAGGTGCTTACTTACTATATTTCCCGGTCTGTTCCCAAACCTTATCGCGATTCTTAAGTTCAATAGCTTACTGCAAGGCTGAGAAAGGATAATAAGTGCAAACTAGCCATATTGTAATTGCAGTCATTACGCTGCAATGGTCATTTGCACTGATTATAAACCAAGATGTGGGCAAGATAGGGCCGAGGTGCGTCCAGATACTTACTAATGTTTAACGCGCTGGATAAGAGACACGGGCTTCTGATCAGTTAAAACTTGACATTTTTTACGGAACATTTTTGTACATATCAGTGGTAGTAACTGAAAACAGAATTAAGTAATTGTATGCTAACTGCAATATGCAAACTGTTCCAAATGTTAATTCGTCTGTCAAAAAGCACAATATAGCCAGTTTTTCCTGTTCCAGATTTGTTAATGGACTCATCACTGAAGGTTATTTCAAAGGAGGTAGAAAAACTGACTGGTGAGGTAACTCATAATTTGTACTGTTCACAGATACAAATCTATGTTTTCATATAACCAGGTAAAGAAGCTTGTACACGGAGGCCGAAATCGTTCAAAGAATAACCCAGATGAGTACACTATCATTGCACAAAAGTGAGTGTATCCACACTTAAACTTCTACCAAATAACATCGACTGCAGGAAAGATGAGCTTGCGAGTCAGTTGGATTCACAAATGACCAATGTCCGGACTGCTATTTTGGCAAGTTTGTGTACTTATGTCTTATTAGTTTTGATAGGTTAATGTCGAAAAGCCTGATACAAAACAGCTTGCAGCACAACAGAGGCTAGTAGAAAAAATTGAGTCCCTACAGGTGCGCACACATTGTGGTTTTCGTTATGATATTAGGCGAAACTGGAAAAAGTATCTACCGTTCTCGAGCGCAAGTACATACAGTTTATTGCTTTGAGAATTTGCGATTCACCTTCAGTCTGCACGATGGCAAAACGAAGGAGGAAAATTCGAAGAATGGGACAAAGCTAGCAAAAAACGTTTCAGGTTCGTTGAAGATAATAAACCTCTTAAGATGAAGTCGACTTAGACAAAGTGATAGCTTTTGATGAGGACCACGATGAAAATGCTCAGTCTACCGGAAGTCCTGAAACAAAACCCAAATTAAAGAAGACGAAAGAGAAAGATAAAAGAGCGCATAACAAAATAATGAAGGATAGAAAGAAGGATGACGAGCTAGAAACCATAAATGAAACCGAACCTACCAATAAGGTTTCGATAAAAAAACATGGACTAGCCATCCACAAAAGTCACGCAAAAGTGGACAGTAGGAATTGAGATTGATGCGTTAGTTTTCAACGATTTTAGCAAAGAAGACTAAAGAAGAAACTCATATCTCAAGCGAGCAAACAAAAACTGCTACCGGGGTCGTTGAGGGTATGTTGTTTTAACTAACATTCACATTAGTAATGTTTTTCAAAGCAACTCCGGCCGTCAGCCGGAAGGTCAACGATCCTGAGAAGGAAGGGAACTTGGAGACGTTTAACACGGAGTCGGACGACCTCTCTGGAGCACTAGACGATGAGGTAACCGAACTCGAAGATGACGATATAGAGGAGATGGTGGAACAAAACAAATCGAAAAATCCAGCAGACGATGACACGGACAATATAAGCAGTTTTTTAGAAACAGAATCTATTAAACAATCAGTCGAAAACGCGCCGTCTGCTAAAAACGCTGGAACGAAGCCTATGAGAGACTGGGATATCACCAACATCTCAAACGAACAAACGACAAAATCAAAAAACAGAAAGCCTCAGTCTCTAAAAACTTCGGATGACTCAGGCACTGTATGTTCACCGATAATGTTGATTCGATTCTGCGAACGTACAGTTTTATGTAGGCATTCGAACTTGGCACGGTGAGGATGAAAACGATTTATCCTTTGAAGCTGGGCAAATTCTTAAAATTTTGCACAAAAAGTTTGTCCAGTCACCCATTTGGTAAGCACGCCTTTAGTGAAGATGGTTGGTGGTTGGCTGAAGACAAACTTGGAAAACAAGGGCTTGTTCCAATGAATTTTGTTAAGGTAAGTGGAATCAACCATTCCGTTCGTGATTCACGATTCTGAAGCAGTGTTCATCAGAAGACGGTGTAGTTGGTACGTGAGAGTTAGCAGATCTCAAGGGCTGTAATACTTGTATTTTCAGATCTGAACGTGAACTTCAAAGAATCAGAATTGAAACGACTTGGTGTGGAAATGATGCAAACAGGTAGTCAACAAAACCAGTGCGTTTCAATCCAATCTGAAAACGTTTAGACGAGACAACTTTGCACGAGGAGACAGAGACCATAACGGTAGAAGCTGCTAAAGAAGACGAATTTTCACAAAACGGCTCTCATGTGGAAAGCGACTTGGAGGTACAACTTGGTCATAAAGTAGACAAGTCATTTAATCAGGTTATTTCCAAGGAGTTGTCTAAAGAGATTCAACCTAAAACGGAAAGTCAGGATGAAGAATCACTGGCAGAAGATGAGGATGAATATTCCGAGTTTGCAGATGACGACGTAGTAGATATTTCCAAGGATACTGCCGAATCAGTCAAAAACTTTGTGGGTTCAAAGACGACTAAAGAGTAAAAATGGATATTCTATCATTTTCTAATTTGTTTCCTGTTTGATTTGCCACTTTTAGACACGAAGGGTTTGTCGAGGCCGCATCAAAATTCATGAGTCAAGTGAGTGAGTTCTTGTTAATAAATTGAGGAAAGTCTAGTGGTGTTACTTCAGCATTTTTACCGATAAAAATGATGAAGCCATCATGTCTTCTGAACACTATACTATCTGAAGACGATGAGCGTGTGCTGTATCCCTTGATCCTTATACAAAGTCAATATAGCCTGAATACAAAATCTTTACATTAATTGTTACCAATCAAGGGCCAAGAACGATTGTCCAGTATTCTGCTTTAGGCTGTAGTTCTTGGCTGTCAAACAGCTGCCCTAGGTATTTCACTGATAACCTTCGGTTCCCAAATGATCGCTATTGGCCCTTAAATGGAGGAAGGTGTCTCAGTATCAAACCAGTGACTCAACTTAGAGAGATGTGCACATTTTAAACAACCTTACTACAAAACGATATTTGAAAGTTGCAGCTACCACCAGCCGAACACCTCTCATGCTTGGTGATGACGTTTTGCGTGCAGACAGACTTTTCCGGCATGAGGAGAAGAATACGTATATCAGATTTAATTTTAAAGACACGTAGTAGGTTGAACCCCAGTTTTTGAGCGTGCTATTCGAACACGCTGGGCATAACCTACTGACTACGTACATTCCGATTTCGGGTTTGATTGATGGTTGAAAGAAAAGCTAGAGTATTTTCCGCAGCAGTTAACTATAACCAATGAACGACGCGGCCTTAGAGTCGCCTAGCTGAATGCCTGCTCAAAATATGGAAGGTATTCTCAGATCTGAGTGTATTCCAAACTGAAACGTATACATGTGCTGTGCATCCCACCCGGCAATGCAATTATTTTTGCAATGCAGTCAGATATACTTCAATCTGCTCTGTAGGTTAACATGTTGGTATTACAATACAGCATCTATTGATGAGTTCCTCCGCCAGAAGCAAGTCATCTAAATAGTTTTCAAATATAAAATCAGGCTTTGAAACTGAGAAGCTGTTTTTGAAAAGATTGCCGGACAACCCATCATCATCATCAACAACAACAACAACAACATCATAGGGAGAAATTTAACAGTGGTTCACACTGACTCAACTATTACACAAACTTGAAGATAAAAGCAAATACTGTACAGCAGAAAAGAAAGAAAAAAAGGGGACGGGAGTGGTTCTACCTACAGAAAAAAGTACATAGCAACGTCTATATTCAAGTATTCAGCATCGAGGTACCTATACCTTGAACACAAACATCTAAGTTTTAACCGGAAGTAAAGCCAAATAGCAAAAATGATTTGTGTCTGACTGCCTCAGCCAAGAGAACAGACTTCCTTGGATGTCAACAAGCACATGAATACAGCAAAGCTGACCTTCTTTCTAACACAGCCCTTACTCACTGCTTATCACAGCACTCTTCTCAGGTTGACCGTTGAAGAGTAAAACAGATCGGATTTCAATCTGAGAAACATAATTCAGTGTAAAATCGTAATGCAGGTCTGCGTGCCTTAAAAAACCGGGTGTCTTTCGGACCAACGAATAATGCTCCACCAATTAAGTGTATTTTTAACCTAATTAGCACTGCCCCACACAGTAAATATGCCGAAAGCTAGCAGTCACCAACGGTTGTTTAACTTCCCAATTTTTGTTATATGCTAACACAAAATGTTGCTCCTTTTTTGGAAGAAAACGTCAAGCAGACGAATTCGCATTCATGGTTGTATAGCATGCTGTGAAAACAGGTGGTTATTTTGCGAGTAGCACTTCGTATTTATCTGTTTTAATGCAAACGATTAGGATTTCAATAGGACAGTCCACAAAAATGCGGATTTTGCACAGGAATGAAAAGTGACGCAAGCAACAGTAACTTTTAACTTCAGCTTGTTAGGCTAAGAGAAGCATATGAATATATTTCCCATAAATGGTATTCAGAAGTTTTATTACCGCTGACAACGAGGTAATTCCGTTGTCTGCTTTTCTTCCCTTTGATGCAGAGTGCAACTAAGGTTCTGTCATCGTTTGGAACACTTCCAGCATGTGCGCGCCTAAGCACTTTGGCTTCCATGGGTACGTTCTGAGCACATTCATTTTATGTTGGAAAAGGTACTAAGGCCAGCTGAAACCAGTTCAGACAAAAACTGCACTGGGTTCTCTATCCGCTGTTGAGTTTAATATATTCCAGATTTATCGGAATACATTACGAGAAATATGAGAAACAGATTCTGATGGTTTACCTAGGAGTGTTAATTTGACAGCATGCTTTTATTCGCTACATCTCAAACTGGCGTACGGCTGGCGGCATCCGATTCGGATTAGCCTGTCACAGTGACCGAAACCAAAGGACGCCTGCGCTTATATATCACTGCAACTGGCTTGCGCTGCACCAATTGCAGTTCCACCAACACACCACATATCCAGTGTAAACCCGAAGGAATAAGACCGGGAGGTGTGCCAGTGGGGCCTTTCTGTCCAGCCGGCCAATGCTGGTTAGCCACTTGATTGGCTAA
>QNGE01000283.1:0-61920 GCA_008508345.1 Paragonimus westermani | reverse complement strand
CTAGCCTTTGCCACACGCGCTCTCAACTCGCGGTCCACGGACAGATCTGTCGACAAGTTGCTACCCAAGTAGCAAAAATCCCCGCAGCCATTCACAGTGTCTCCAGCGATGCGAATTTCGGGTGGAGGTACACAAGCAGCATCTCCACCAGGAGAAGGCTGAAAAAACGAATACGTCTTACCTATGTTGATGTCCAACCCGAACTGGCGTACACAGACACACACACAAATATAATTAAAAACGTCTCTATCAAACACTTTCAGTAGCCCGCAATACTGGTTATTCCTGACAGATTTAAAAGCTTTTCATCATAATCAATACTTTTTTCAACTTTGCAGACCATTCTAGGCACAATTACGCTACCGCACTGAGCCCAAGATTGGGGGATTCTCGCCTGATGCTTGCGGATCTAGTTTATGACGAAACTGAACGTAGGGTAAGTCTCCTAAATAACTGAAACGAGCTTCATAATGTGCTTGAAAAGACAAGCTGGTAGCTGTATATCGCGCGTTTTTCATGCGAAATTATTTAGTTATGCCTATCAAGTACATACTACATAAATGGAGATGATAAAATGTGCATAAAATCGGAGACTGTCTTGTACACCGGTGGAAAAATTCACGAGCACTACCAAGGTAATGCTAATTTAGCAAATATTTCCTTTTGCACAGACGATGGCGGCCTCTGTCCTTTAATAGCAATTGCCTAGGCAAAGTGGAGTAAGCGTTCATTCCGGTTCGAATGCCGACGGGTTGCCAGTGTTGTGATTCGTCTCCAGCACGTGACGTACGATGGATGAAGTCGGTGTCTTGTGTGGATAACACTTGATCTAATCTGGCTGACGCGGCTGCACACTCACTTAGACCAGTACTCTGATATTCTTAATTGCAGCCGACTCTTCGTCACTCCTATGCAAGTGGAACTTCACCCACATGAATATTGGCATACACAGTGCGAGATGGGAGGAAAGGTAGCCAGTCTGTAACGGCGGACGTCGACAGACTATTGGCATCAAAACTGAGAACCACTTAAATCATGTAAGAACTCGGCTAACAGTGGATGCTATTCGGCTTTTCAAGAGTAGACAGATATCGTCACCGTGGAAAGGAAATTGAATGAATGCAGCTTTCTGTTTAGCATCTATTATACCTGTGCATACCGGATGTTCAGCTTAGATTTCATGGAAAAAATTTCACACATATTACTGGAGTAATTATTGGAAGTCTTCTAGATCCATACCTCGCGAACATTTTCGCTGCTTGTTTAGAAAATAAGGTGGATCAACATCCCGCGGCCAGTGCGAATTATCGAACGTGTAGGGACAATATTATCGTGATTGCCGACAAAAAAACAACAGGTGAATGCGTTATGAAAAAACAGAATCGCAGTCACAAGAATATACGATTTAAGACAGAGTTAGAAAAAGATGACTGTCTGCTGTTTTTGGATGTACTGGTCCAACGCAAAGCTAACGGTGTTGTCAGAGTAACACCGGTCAAGACATGCACCTAAATTCTAAAGCATAATGACATAATATCGTACTTGATTTGTGCCTGGTTGGTCCGCCTCTCCCCTCTTCCTAAATTAACCTGCGGAGCCCTTTGAAACCATTTATAATTTCTGCAGGAAGATTATCGATTTACCACTCAACCTGTCTCAAATGTCCTGCAAACTCTGTAAAACTCAGCAACCTGGTAAACGCTTGCTTGTATGGTATCAACAAGCACGATTACGTATGAATACTCTGTTCGTAACGGACAAGTGAAAGCAGGAGGTGGCCTTACTCTTCGAAAAACGATTGCATCTGAGTGATAAAAGAAAATTCGAGTACGAACACACAGTCAGTTCTGTTGAACACAGTGCTTTAACTAACTTACGTAGTGTCTAACATTTGAGTAGACGACGCTCAATATGGTTGTAACAGAAGCCGTGCGTTTTGGCGACTTTCCTTGAGCAAACTGACAGTCAGTTTTACAAACCGGAATGTGTTATCTGCTTGTGCAGCCTATCTGCGGATGACTACCATAACTGATTTGAATTCATCCGAAGTTCCATTATTTTACTTCGGATTTTTTGAAGTTTCATCATGAATAACATTGACGCGATCAGTCAGTTTGGTTTACTGTTAACGGCCACAGTACGGTTTTACGTATTGTTAATCTTTTTGTACTATTAAATTACAGTTGATTCAGAGCAGAAAGGGAATTGTTCTTCTTACTAATCTATGCTGCTGTTTAGAGACAGTCGATTACGTAAGTTCGATCCAGCAGTCCTGGTACAGTGCTTGTAACTGATCATAGGCTGAGATACCAGAACTCCTCTCTTGACCTTGGTTGCGTAGCTCTTAGACGAAGAGAACAAAACCTTTGCATTAGAAACCTTGTTAGTCCGCCTTGGGAGGTATATTACGATTTCGTTCCTACTAAAAATGTTAACAGAGGAAAATACACGGTCAGAAGATATCCGGACCCTGCACGCCGTTAGTCAAAAAGCCAACGGTGAAATGAAAGGCAAGTGTTTTGACCTGCTAGGGCCTCATCAGCATAATTCAAGCAGGTGGATAGGACTCACGGCCTACAGGTGTGAGGAAGGTAGTTCAAAGGTACATACACTAAATCAACAGATTGCAGTCATTGCTCTCTTACCTCATCATACATTACTTTCTTATGGTTTAAAAATGGCTGGCTTTTGTGACTGGCTCACTAAAGGAATTGACAGAGATCTTTGTTAGCGGATAACTTAAGTGATAACCAACAAAGCGGTGGAGAGCTGTTTAAGACTAGTTGGCACTTTCTGTTTAGATTTCTGGGATATTTCTATCCGGTTCAGATTACTTAACACATGAGGAGATGCAACCAAGCAGTTTTTAACAAAAATATAATCAAGTTTGAATGGAATAGTCTTCATTTTGGAGAGCTTGCTGCCAATTATAGCTCACCCACAAGATGTTGCTGGCAGGAGTGAGGTTAATCAGTGCCAGCAGATCATTAAAAAGTTCAGCTACCACGCCGATTTTACTTTCAAGAGGCGGCGATTGAAAATTTTTCGAACGTATGTCGGATTTACACAACCAGATTATTTGGATTAAGGATCCTGAAAAACAATAAAGACCTGGCCACTCAAACCGCAACATGACTGCTACCCTGAAACAAACGCCAATGTAACTGCCGTACTTCCCTATAAAACTTGTGTCGTCCCTCTAATAAACGGTGATTGCTTAGTGTCTCTTATATGTTTATCTTTATCATTTTTCGTCGACGTAGTAGCCAAATAAGTCACATAGATGTCTGTCAATCAAGACTACGAACTTCAGCTTGTTCATCCAATAAACCAAATGTTGATCCAATATATCCAAACAGCATAAAATCTGGAGACGGGCGACCATGTAACGACGTCGTTCTGATTATGCTATTGCATAAAATGCTGCATGCTGTAGCTGTACTGCCCAACAGTCCGATCCGGAGTACATTTAGTTGAATTTTAGCACAGATTTTAGTGAGCTAGCATCACTGTTAATTCATATTTAGATATGCGGGTACTATTTACAATGACCCGTTTCACCATATCTTGACCAAAATCTTAGTGTTCGCTTGGAGATGGTAATGCGGAACTGATCATTAAAATACAACCCTTAATTTTGTCCTTCTGAATTTTACCGTAACCCGATGTTACATCATTTTATAAAACATGATTCACCTGATGAACCAGTAGGTCCGGTGAATATATTCTCGATAACAAATGTACAATCAGGTACGTTATGCACTTGTACTATCTGCCTGTACAGCTTATCTAAACCATGCCAAACAAATGACTTTTTACAGAAAACTCACTTTTACTGAATCACCCAGTCCAAGCCGATGTGAACGTTTGGAATATTACGAAGAACCGAAAGTTCTCTCGTTATAAATATTCAAATGAACTAATCTCCTCATTAGGACATCGGTAAACACCAATAGTTGGAAGTGATTTATGATTGTCTGCGTATTCACTACTCACCATCAGTTGTGACTGAAGTTTAATCTAAGGAGACCAGTTAGAAATAGATCGATGTCAGTAAGTCACAGTTCTTTGTTAGCTTTCATTACAGTTTATTGACTTTCGGTCCGACAGTAGTAAAACATACAAAAGTCTGTGGAAGTACAATTGATAAGAGGCCCGGTAAACAGCATTCACTCTCGATATTCACCTTTTCGGTAAGAATATCCAGACGCTTTTATTCTAATTTCGTTGATAATACATGAGACAAAAAGTTTTACCGCAACCGTTTCATTATTTTTCCGTTATTATGTTCTAAGCGAATGATTGATGGAAATTATCGCCTGTGAAGTACGTCCTTCATTAAAGTGTTTTAAAGTCATGTTATTGTATTTATTTAAATCAGGCTGCCCGTCGACCTGCCAGATTTCAAAAGGTTGTTACCGTGCTGAAATGTTCGCAAATGCCATCATTTGAAAATCGAACAAGTGAGTTCCACAGTGTCAGCCATATTTAATCAACCAGATTTTCACATCAAGGAACGTGTGTGTCGTGTGTGTTTATTCAATGGATTCAAGGTAAGTACCCACTCAGACCGGATAGTCACGAGGCATGCTTTCAGCCGATCAGCAACATATGTACTATCCCAATGAAAATTACGGCCCGAGATAAGAAATCCTGGACAGCGGCACCACACGTAAGTCCGTAACTATTATCAACGTACCATAATAGCTATCGTAGTTCGCCCAAAATGTTATAGTTTCGGGTAAAACTGATTATTGCTTTCGCCAAACCATTTCCGTTCAAGAAGCCTGACATAAAAAGGGTAGGGCTGGAAACACTAGCAATTCCAAATATGAAACTTACTATTAGGCAACGGTACTGATAATTACAATCGTCATACACTAGACTCAAAATGAAATGTGTGCTAGACTTTCAAAGTAGACCTTGATTATCATGCTGCCAAATGCAGCCAGTCATTTCATGACTCAGTCGTCGATTATAAAAATGAGACAATTAACATACAATTCCGAAGCTGAATCATGGTGAAATTAGGCGTTACCCAGATGGTCACAGTGTCGGGCCTAATTTTCCTTCCTTTTTTGTTTCGAGCGTTATGCATCAAAGTCAGCAATGAATTGCGATCTCTGGTCAACCTACTTATACGGTTGAAGTAGATAAAAATGTAAGACAAACCTATGCGCTTGAAAAATCTAATCAAGATGGCTTGGAACATTACTAACAACAGAAATAATACAATGCTAAGTTGAGACGGCTAAATTATCTTCAGCTTGCTGTTGAGTTTGGGAATAGATATGATGCTAAACACAACATTTAATTTAACCAACCCTGGTCTGTTCTTGTCACGACCTAATTCAGTAACACATCAGTGATTCACGCGGAGGTTTAGCTGCCATGCAATCACGACCCAGCAAAGCTTTAGCCAGGAAAGAAATGGAGCGGAAACAGCCTAATTACTACGAACAACTGCATCCCAGCTGAAAAGTCGAAGTCAAGGTGCCTCTACGCTGCAATCAAACGACTCAACTATAAGTAAAATTAAGTCGTTATAATCGTGACAACTTCTTTACTGTTCTCATTGCTTCGCGTCACTAGGTGCACTTATTTCACAGACACGCTCATCAAACAGAGATGACCTTCAGACTAGTAAGCCTTATTAACTGTCTTCTTATATCACTTCTCCAGCTATCAGCTATGTGAGTCGCGAGGACCCAACGCCGGGCCCATAGGTGAAAGACTTCATTCCGCTAGGCGCGGTCATCACCTACCCACTTTACCCATTTCGGCACTTAGCCCAGGCATCACCAAAGAGTTCTTGACGTGGTAGACAAATATCTGGCGTCCTTAGCACATGGTCAAACCCCCTAGGTTCGTGTTCTTGAAAATTTATTTTCATTTCACTAACTTCAAAGTGGAATCGGATCGTTCTTGGTTCTTAAGGTGGTAACAACTAGAGAAAACAGTATATCAAATGAAGCCTGTAATCACTCAGTCGATATGTGCTTGGTGTTCTGAAAGTGATTTTGATACACATTCGATCAGTTTTTCATCATGGTCTTCTCAAGTAGTCGTTTTGCTGCGGAAGAACTAATTCTGATCGGTTGATTTTGACACATTCTGTGAATTGTCGTAACCGGTTCAACCGATAGGGCCGCTTTCATTATCTACATAGTCATCGTTAAAGCACAAAGAATCACATGGTTGCCAAATCCCTATAGATACTGCAAGGATTTCGCTTGTGAAATCTACCGATGACGGTCTTACACTACTCGGGATAAGAAGGAGTGCATTAGATTCACCTAATATTGAAAACCTGAACAATTGGGTCAGGTAACGTGATAACGGCATATTAAGTTACACAGTTTAAGTGCTGCCTGCAGTAAGTAATTTGACAGACCAGAAGTGGGGTCCTTTGAACAACGTTGTGAAACAACTGATGAACCAATCGATTCAGAGTTTCGAAAGCAGAAATGAGAGTTAACATTTTTATTCATTACCGGAGCTTGAACAGACGTGCATTATAAACTGACTGAGATAAGGAAAGTGTAGTCCGAATCTACGTCACTTGCCTCTAAGTTCATATTGTTGTACATTGCCTAAAACTGATGTACATGAGCAACGCGTTGGAGAAAATCGTGTGCCAGAACGGTTTCATCAAAATACATTTTGAATACACCATACAACTCTCTGTCTATTGTTGATGAGCGTAATGTGGGCAGACTGCTCCCATTTTGGATTTCTGTACAGTTTTATCAAATAAAATGAATGCACTATTTGAAACACTGGTAGAGCATTGTCGCACTTCAGTGTACCTTATCAGATATTTCTGTATATTGCACACCTCAAATTCTGACCACACCTCGAGTTAGTAGACTACCGGATCTATGGTCGGGATAGTTAAAGATTGTTATTGTACTTTCGTCTTACAATCCATGTCAGTGTCATTCCCTAATTAAGTAAGCGTTTGAAATGGACTTCGTAATGCGGCCAGTTTAGCTTGACACGATGCCACCAAGATAAAGAAATTCAGGACGCTTGAGTGAGAAGATCACTTACTATGGATTAATATATCTGAAACCTGCAGTCTTTCAGTGAGTAACCAGGACCAAACGCAAAAAGGTTTTCCGACAGCCAATCTAAATAAATGACTGAACAGATCAGTCGAAACGTATGTTATGCATTCCTCTTGAGTAATGCACCTTATGCAGAATCTAGATAACGTTTGTTATCTTCTCCAAAAGTTTCAGTGCAGTTTGCACCCATCTAATGTTTGATCAACAATTTCACGTTGCTTGTTTCATGTTGACCAACAGGAGAACTCCGAAATTACAGCTGTATTTTCGGTCGTGTTAATTCATTTTAAACAATTCGGCCTGTCAAACTGTCTTCAGCTGGGCATCGAAAAAGTTTGTGGCTGCCACAGGAGCTGTTCCACCGCTATAAACTGTTGTGTTAGCTGAGCATCATCTACAGTTTCTAGCAGCCTTCACATTCCTATGAAATTTTCAGCCAACCACTTTCAAAAGCAAAGTGTAAGCTCGAATTTTGTTGGTGGTAGGGCTGGTCATCAGTTCCCATCCTTGCTGTCATTGTTAGTTCTACTACTACAACGTTTTTACGGTGCAACAATGATAACCTGTGCGCCACTGACCTCACATAAGGTCCAGTCGGGCTACTATATTCAAACGTTGAACCGTAAGGGATTTTGGGTCATTCTGAGTTACTCTGATTGCCCAGTAAGTGAAATTGTGACTGCCCCATCAACTCAAAGAGAGGACCCAATATTTTGGACTTTTTGAAGTCGGAGTCATGGAGTTCGTTAAGTTTGTTAAGAGTTACTTTGACTATTGGTAAGTAGTAGAAAACTTTGAAGAAAGGTGTGTAATAATGGCAGATAAGACTTCAGAAAGGGACTGGCTGAAAATGCACGGAATTGCGAAATTTGCCTCCAAGTGTGAATGGTGTTTTGTATATAGTGATCAGAATCCTTGCCGATTATCAACAATCGTTTGCTTTATCTAGAGTTTTCAGGAAGAACCGACGTTCACTTCTGCCATTTTGCATGATTCTCAAGTGAACGATGTTGCAGCCTATTTGTCTATGTCGTTTCCACTTCGTGGCAATACGAAAAATAGACGATGGAGACAAATCATCTTAAAAGTTTGTCTATCATAGCTGTCACGGCGCCAGGCATATAAAACTCACAAATGTTAATTTCTACAATCTTTAAACTAACTGCTCTGCCTTCTCGGTATGATTTTCACACCACTAGTTTTCTTATCATTCAAACCGACAACCTCAATAAGCTGAAACAGGTCGGTCATTTTTGCTAAGTAGTTACTGGCTCAATGTACTCGAGTGACAACACTGTTACTCCCAGTTGTCAGCGTGTGAAAAAAAACATTCCAAAACGAGGTGAAACCTCGCCATGTAGGATCTTTTATTGATACCACTTGTTTATGAACTAACTGTCCAGACATCATACGGCCAACGTGTACTCTTTGCTAGTTTTTTTATCTGACTCGCACAAGGTGCAAAATGGGCGGATGATAACTTGGGGTAGTGAAATTTATTCGTTCTCCAAAAGTTGCACACATTATTGGTCATGTTCTTTTTCCTGGATGAGGCCTTAGCGATGTATACCGTTGGTACCTGAAGACTAGACCTGTTGATACCTACATGAGCTGAATAACGTGAATGTTGCCCACTTCTGACGAAGCTGTTTGCAAGACACTTGTAATTAAGAATAAGAGCAGAAAAAGCTGTGAAGAATCTGCCTCATTTCTAATAGTGTCTAATAGCTCAACTGTTTGTTTGTAAGGTGTAGGCACCTTGATGTTAAGGTCTGAGTGTAAACGGTTGTTTTTTCCAGATGATAAGCTTGACAGATTTGATAATCTAAAAGGGATCTACCTAGGCAATTATGCCTTAAGCTAAGAATGTTCACATTTGGACCTAGTTAGTAAGCAGGTATACTTCACGCTAATCCTTTTATCACCATGGTTAGAGTTAGCTGCTTTTAATGATTGTACGGCAGTCAAACACCAAAGCAATCCACTGACACGTTACTGTTAACAATGATGAAGTTAAGGCCCGGTGACCAACATATTGTAGGAATAGCCACGACAGAACATTGTTATTAATTCGCCGGTTCACACGTTTTTGTCACACTCATCTACGCACACATACGCGCACTGTGTAAACTCACAACCTTGTGATTCATTTCATTGATTTTTGGGAAAATTGCATATATTCTCCACGTCATAACGGACGTAGATATGCTATAATGTTTGTTTTATTCTTGAAACCCTCTTAGTTGTCATCTATTCACTGGACTGCTTTATATTCGTGTACAACCCAAAACAATAGTAAACACGTAGTTTGGTTCAACGTTATAAAATTCTTATGTTTTGTGATCTAAATGGACGATAAAGCAATTCAAATTGTTCTAACCCGGTTAGCTGTTCATTGTTTTGTCACCTGCCATTCAACTCAGAATTTGCACAAGGCCTCTAGGTCAAACGCAATATCCTCGGAGCTATTTATTCGGTACAATAAACCGGATCTAAATGTAGGTATTCTCATCGAGATTGGAATATCTGCGGCTACACAGGTGAGCAATTTGTCGGTCTACAATTGTAATACATTGTTCCATATATTCATGAGCGATTTAGCTGAAACCTGTACTCAGTGAAAAGTCTGTAAAATTTCTGTACGGGTAATACTGTTTGGTTACGGACATTTCGAAAGCACACACCATTAGGTTTGCTGAAGCGCTGATTCTGATTTACATCCAGATCGTCGGTTGACTCAATGTGATGTGTAAGACACGAACAGTTCCTGGTTAAAGAACCGTGTACCTGTAAATTAGTATCAACGATTACATATGCAGCTGAGTTCACGTAACATGATTACCGCCACCGTTGTCGTCCTCCTTCTCAAACCATCGCAACCACCGTTGTCATTAACACCAACATCCCACCTTTTACCTCGTCGTCATCGCTACTTCCACCTGAAGCAGTACACCAGTGTCGTAAGTTGCCATGTAATCAGGAAAAAAAATGCAGGTTGTATTTTAAAAATGAACGTGTGGACAGGGATGAGGCTCAATTTCCAGCTAAGCCTTCATGTTCAAACTCATGCGATTAACTCTCGAATGCTTACAGTTTTGTTAAAGGAAAACAATTCATTTGGATTCGATTGTAAGGTGACCTCTGTAAGGGTGATTTGTTGGCATAATTTGTGGACCACTTCTCTGCAAGTGCAATCGAAACACTAAATAAACTCGTCAGTTCTTAAAAGAACTGTTAAGGGAGTAGATACCAGTTCACTTAAAGTGGTAAGTAATGTTTTTGAGAAAAATATCGGTTAAATAATTTAAGTTAATGTTCATACATGGACCATTCATTCGAGCAGTTCTTGCTGACTAGGAATCTGCAACTTTATGTCAAAACTGGCTAGCGTTTCTGCATGCTTTGTGGACACCAGCTTAAAACGCTTTGTACCTTGTGGTAACACGTAGTTCACACTTGACGGATCCTGACTGCTGCCGAACCCAGATCACACAGGCTATTCGTGGAGCAGGTACATTAGCATGCGGCACGGGGGCACATGGAATGAAAAAACATTGGTTGTCGCAGAAATCCCTGGAGTTGTTAGAAGCCAGATAGAACATCTCTTCTGGCAGTTCATGTAACAAGTCTAGAAGAGATGTCCGTAGGAAACTGAAACGTAGCCTAAAGGCTGATCGTGAGGCTTGGTTATTGGGAAAAGTTAAGGAACTGGATATGGCTTTTGCTTCAGGAAACACTGGCAAAATGTTTGAGCTTATCCGTGCCACTGGTCGCAGGCGACCATCTATCAATGAAGCTATCAGCAAAAAAGATGGCACACTCATCTATAATAAGTGCAGAAGGTAAGCGCGATGGGTGGAACACTTTGAGGGTCAAATTAACACGCCTCCTGCTTATACCGCGTTGCCGCCACGAACTTTTAATGTAGTGTTGTGAATCCAGAAGGCGGGAGACACAAAGGTTGTTTTATTAGAGAAACCAATACACTACTTAAGCCTCTCAACGGGACTAAGAACATAAACACTCATTTGCACACCGCACTCTTCTGAGGATGCTCCAGTCGCTTTGGACACCATGTCTCAGTTCCGTCATGTGGCGAAAGTCATTAAATGTCATTCTGCCTTCCAACGGTACTTCCCATACGTCTCCCGTATTTATCCCGCGATCATTTCGATCCAAGCGGCTACTGAATAGTGGTGTGAGTAGTATGGTGCGACCGTCTATCTTCAATACACTCCTCCCCCCGCAAAGATTGTTCCAGTCGTAACAAAAGGCGTTCAGGTTCTCTTCGTTCTCTCGACGATCTGCGTGCCGGCCTCGGTGCTGTTGACACACCTGGTGGGCATTCTCTTCTGATCGGAGTGCCGTACCATTTACAAAGTTGGCTTCCGTGCATTCGATGTTGATCTTTCTCATTCTTTATCATATACACTGGGCCATGACGTTCATCTGCCACATACGGCCCTCTCCACTTTGCCAGGAACTTCCTAGATCCAGGTACTGTTGCCCCCGCGCTCCACCGGTCCAGGTTCAAACGCGGTCCTTCGACCCGATAACCTCGCGGTTGATTGCTCCTTAGACGCTTCTTGTGTGTTTTTCAAGTTTCGGTTGGCTGATCTCCGAGATTCCGCTGATTCACGCATGCTCATCCGTCGGTCTCTCCATAACCCAATCGTCTGATCGACTGGCAATTGTGGCACGCGCCCATACATTAGCTCGAATGGCGACTTTTTCGTTGTCTCTTGCGGCGAACAGCGGTGGGCCAACAGAATCAACGGTAACGTTTCTTCCCAGCTTCCTCCTTTCGCAGCCAACCATTCCTTGATTGTGCGATTGTTCCTCTCCGTCAATCCGTTTGATTGAGGATGATATGGAGTTGTGCGTATTTTCTTGATTCCCAAACGCTCCAAACAGTTCCGAAACTCCTCACTTTCGAAGCAGGGGCCTTGATCAGTCAATATGCTTCGCGGTATTCCGTGATCCGCTATGATGTGCTCCATCACAGCCCTGCACACCGTGCTTGCGCGCTGATCGGGTATGGCGGCTGCTTCGATCCACCTTGTGAAGTGCTCGGTCATGACTACGATGTATTGATTTCCGGACGTTGTTACTGGGAAGGGGCCCATCACATCCACTGACCACAGTTCTCCAATTTTACTGATCGGAATTGGTTGTGTGGGATGCTCACTGGGGTGGTTAGTGCTCTTCAACAACTGACATTGCTGGCGCGCCCGCACATGATTGTTTACATCATTCTTCATTCCTGGCCAGTATGCCCTTTGTTCCAGCATTTCGTAGGTTTGATGACAACTTGTGTGAGCCAGCTGATGACATTCTTTCAAAATTGCCTCCCTCAACTCCGCCGGTATGACCGGGACGTTTATTCCCTCTCGCAACTGGCGCATCAAAATTCCGGCACTATTCAGCCGTAAATCGGACCAGTGCATTCTGAAAGCTTTCATTTCCGGATTCGCTTCGTCTTAAGGCGGTTGTCCTCTCGACAAGAGTCGGTCAGTCACCACCCGGATCGTCGTATCCCTCCTCTGTGCTGCTTCCGGGGTCATTCTCCAGTTCGACACTGTTAACTCCGGTCACGTCCTCGTGGACCTCATCGAGGTGTTGCGTTCGGGAAAGCAAATCGGGCACACAGTTCTCTTTCCCGGACAAATGGCGGATTGTGAAGTCGTACTCTTGTAGTCGTAAGGCCCAACGAGCCAGCCTCCCTCGGGGGTCCTTCGCCGAAATAATCCACTCCAGCGCTTTGTGGTCGGTCTTCACATGAAAACGTCGGCCGAGCAAGTACGGCCTCCACTTTTTCAAGGCCCATACGATTGCCAAACACTCCTTCTCTGTCGTTGAATAGCTTCGTTCAGCAGGACTCAGTAACCGACTGGCGTATTCCACGACACCGTCTTTCTGCTTCAGTACTGCTCCAATTCGTACATCACTCGCATTCGTTTCGACAACGGAGCTCTCTCCAGTCATTGGCAATTTCAGGGTCAGCTGCCTTTCCTTCATCAATCGTTGGATCTCAACGAACGCTTGGTTGGCCTTCTGTGACCAATGAAATTGGCAATAATTCCTCAGAATTTCGTATAAAGGACTCGCGAGGTCATGGAAGTTTTTGATGAAGCGGCTGTAGAACCCAATGCGACCGAGAAATTGTCTCAGCGTCTTTTTCGAAGTTGGCACTGGAATAGCCTCGATTGTCAGCAGTTTCTCGGGCAGTGGCTGGACCTCCCCCTGACTGACCTTGTGACCGAGAAGTATAACCGTTTGTTTCGCCAGTTGGTACTTCGAACAATTGATCCGAAGGCCGGCTTTTTCGATCTTCTGCGGCACTGCTGAAACGTGCACTGTATTTTCTGTCTCATTCATGCTGTAAATGACGATATCGTCTCCATAGACAACAGTGTTGCTCACTCCGTCCAACACCTTCAGCATCAGTCGTCTGAACGTGAACGGNAAGCAATTCAAATTGTTCTAACCCGGTTAGCTGTTCATTGTTTTGTCACCTGCCATTCAACTCAGAATTTGCACAAGGCCTCTAGGTCAAACGCAATATCCTCGGAGCTATTTATTCGGTACAATAAACCGGATCTAAATGTAGGTATTCTCATCGAGATTGGAATATCTGCGGCTACACAGGTGAGCAATTTGTCGGTCTACAATTGTAATACATTGTTCCATATATTCATGAGCGATTTAGCTGAAACCTGTACTCAGTGAAAAGTCTGTAAAATTTCTGTACGGGTAATACTGTTTGGTTACGGACATTTCGAAAGCACACACCATTAGGTTTGCTGAAGCGCTGATTCTGATTTACATCCAGATCGTCGGTTGACTCAATGTGATGTGTAAGACACGAACAGTTCCTGGTTAAAGAACCGTGTACCTGTAAATTAGTATCAACGATTACATATGCAGCTGAGTTCACGTAACATGATTACCGCCACCGTTGTCGTCCTCCTTCTCAAACCATCGCAACCACCGTTGTCATTAACACCAACATCCCACCTTTTACCTCGTCGTCATCGCTACTTCCACCTGAAGCAGTACACCAGTGTCGTAAGTTGCCATGTAATCAGGAAAAAAAATGCAGGTTGTATTTTAAAAATGAACGTGTGGACAGGGATGAGGCTCAATTTCCAGCTAAGCCTTCATGTTCAAACTCATGCGATTAACTCTCGAATGCTTACAGTTTTGTTAAAGGAAAACAATTCATTTGGATTCGATTGTAAGGTGACCTCTGTAAGGGTGATTTGTTGGCATAATTTGTGGACCACTTCTCTGCAAGTGCAATCGAAACACTAAATAAACTCGTCAGTTCTTAAAAGAACTGTTAAGGGAGTAGATACCAGTTCACTTAAAGTGGTAAGTAATGTTTTTGAGAAAAATATCGGTTAAATAATTTAAGTTAATGTTCATACATGGACCATTCATTCGAGCAGTTCTTGCTGACTAGGAATCTGCAACTTTATGTCAAAACTGGCTAGCGTTTCTGCATGCTTTGTGGACACCAGCTTAAAACGCTTTGTACCTTGTGGTAACACGTAGTTCACACTTGACGGATCCTGACTGCTGCCGAACCCAGATCACACAGGCTATTCGTGGAGCAGGTACATTAGCATGCGGCACGGGGGCACATGGAATGAAAAAACATTGGTTGTCGCAGAAATCCCTGGAGTTGTTAGAAGCCAGATAGAACATCTCTTCTGGCAGTTCATGTAACAAGTCTAGAAGAGATGTCCGTAGGAAACTGAAACGTAGCCTAAAGGCTGATCGTGAGGCTTGGTTATTGGGAAAAGTTAAGGAACTGGATATGGCTTTTGCTTCAGGAAACACTGGCAAAATGTTTGAGCTTATCCGTGCCACTGGTCGCAGGCGACCATCTATCAATGAAGCTATCAGCAAAAAAGATGGCACACTCATCTATAATAAGTGCAGAAGGTAAGCGCGATGGGTGGAACACTTTGAGGGTCAAATTAACACGCCTCCTGCTTATACCGCGTTGCCGCCACGAACTTTTAATGTAGTGTTGTGAATCCAGAAGGCGGGAGACACAAAGGTTGTTTTATTAGAGAAACCAATACACTACTTAAGCCTCTCAACGGGACTAAGAACATAAACACTCATTTGCACACCGCACTCTTCTGAGGATGCTCCAGTCGCTTTGGACACCATGTCTCAGTTCCGTCATGTGGCGAAAGTCATTAAATGTCATTCTGCCTTCCAACGGTACTTCCCATACGTCTCCCGTATTTATCCCGCGATCATTTCGATCCAAGCGGCTACTGAATAGTGGTGTGAGTAGTATGGTGCGACCGTCTATCCTCATTACGGTAGTACCCTGGTAGATAGACTTGGAACCACCCACTGAGACTGAGGTCCGCAATTGCATTGAAGTTTTCAAGCATGATATGGCTGCTGGTCCAGACGACCTCGTACCGGCATTTTTCAAAGAAGAGGAAGAGACGTTAGTAGAGACTATAACTTATTTGCTTCAACTTGTGTGGACGACGGAAACCATCCCCTCGAGTTGAGGTCACTCGATAATAGTTCATATATTCAAGAAATGTATCAGGGGCTTTTGCAAAAACCATAGAGGAATTAGTTTGACTCGAGTTACTTCTAGGGTTCTAGCATACGGTATACTTCACCGACTCACTGGAGCTCGGGAGGTAAACATTAGGAAAGAACAGGCAGGTTTTCGCCCTGAGCGGGGATGTATGGATCACATTTTTACTCTTCGTCAAATTCTGGAGCAGCATCATGTATACCGCCGGCCAAAAATTGTTGTATTTCTCGACTATAAATGTGCGTTCGATTCAGTGGATCGATCTACACTTTTAGAGTCGCTTAAACGCAGAGGTGTACCGACCAAGTACGTGAACATACCGTCGGCACTCTATTCCCATACTTCAGCTCAGGTTAGGGTTTACTCTGACAGTTTCAGCACCATGAGTGGCGTACGTCAAGGCTGTCCGCTGTCACCATTTTTGTTTAATTTCGTCATAGATGAAATAATGGAGGATTGTCTGCGGCACTCCCAAGCTGCTGGCGTGGACCTCTTACCTGGTGAAAGACTGACGGATCTTGATTATGCTGACGACAAGGCGTTGCTGTTTGACAACTTTCGATCGTGACAAGCAATGCTAGACTTTATTTTGCGTTCTGCTAAATACTTCGGAATGCGCTTTGCAGCTTTCGATCAAGTAAATATTACTGCCTAACATTTTGTCCTAAACTTTTTTCGCCCACCCTGCAGTCTTATTTATTCATTACAATTGATGATGTTTTTCACTGTGAGCCTACCGGGCGTCGTCATAGATGGACGTGTGTGTACAACAGATTGAAGAGCACAATGCCGGTTTCTCATTATCGTCATCATCAGTCTCAGAGACAGTATTACATCGGTGATTTGCACAGAAGCTTAGCTGCTATACAACTGTGAAGAAGGTAAGCTCTGAACAAAAGGTGAAATGAAAGGGAAAGAAAGATAACCGATTAACACAAAACATGCATGAATACGCTGGAAATCTTCAAAATTAAATTACCTACATCTTGCAAACAAATAGCAAAGCCATAATTGAGAGTGAGGCATCGTCAACAGGATAGCTTGCTGACGGCTTTCATCGTCCAGCTTCGTTATGTGTATTCACTTTATAGATAGATCGACAATCTGCACTTTATAAGACCCAATTAGCAGTCACCTCCCCAAAAGTCCCAAGCCACTGACTTTACGAGTAACAACAGTCCCAGTTAACGGTATGAAATGGACCTACGGCAGACAAAACTTTACTGAATGAATTGCAATTAACCTGAATAACCTCACACTTACGACCATGAAAGTCAAACTGCATCACCAACCACAAAAGCGTGAAACAACCACTAGAGGCCACAAGGAACAAAATTCAAACAAAGAGATTACTTCTGAAGAACTTACGCTGCGAGTGGATCTCATTTTATTCCGATTACATGCTACTAAATACTCGCTATACTGCAACATTCTGGTGAAGTGTGTGCAAACAAATATAGAGCTTTGTAATATCATCCAGGCGATATTTCCAAAAAGTAGAAAGCAGCCGAAACTGAAGATTGAAGGTTGAGCTTTTAGCATCCTTTTTGGCCAGTCAAATTTGTTTTTGTTCCACATCAAAAACCCCCTTATTCCACAGACACTGATGAACAGCCTGTAACGTTCTTTAGTTTGCAAAACAACTACCGGAACCATGTGGACTCATTTCATACACGGTTGTGTTATACGTATGTTCTCTCAAGAACTGACAGACGCGATTTCACATGTTTAAAGTGGCAGGCGTTTTTCATCCAGGATGCCTCAGCTCCCGTTACATGAGCATACAGCTTACTCGTTGACCGGAACCATGAAGTTTTTCAAGACACACCTATACTGCTAATGGAAAGAACAGAGACTTGGCAATCCGGCAAGCCCATCTTGTGCTATGATTTGTACTAGCATGCCAGGTCGGTGAGCTACAAACTACATCTGATATATTGTTCCTCATGTGAAGCATGTGCTACTATAAAACAGTCGATACAGCTCGGAGAGTAAATATGGCTATTAGGGACACTAACTTTGGCGTCACGATCACCGTCATATTAATCAGTAAGATACTCACGTTGAACACCTTACCTTGAAGGGATGAATGTACATGTGGCTGTAACAGCCATTTCAGCTGACATCAAAATACGAGAAAGGACCTACAAGAAACATGGTAGAGTACTTGAATTTTATAGTCAGACAGGATTCAACGTGAAATTTCGCTGAACTAACCCCCTTCATATGCAACAATCAGTATCTACGGAGCTTCTAAAACAATTTTGGTGACAAAATTGAAGAAGCTGGATATTGACTAATCTTGTACCTTTATTTCGTTTGAATTAAAAACTGAATGAAGCTCTTGTGCTTGGACCTACAATTGTCTTATCACAAAAAAGACTTTAGCACATTTTTTATTGTTGCACGTTCACCCTTCTTCACTTGTTTTACTAAATCGCAAACGAAACAAGTTTCGGGCAGAATGTCAATTGTTGGATTCATTTATGCAAACCGAAGTTCAAGCAGTTTTTGAAGAGTGACGATCCAGGAAGCGTTTGCATCGACAGCTGACACAGCCCTCTCGCACACTGAAGAGAATATATTGTTAGTGAAGATTCAAAAGTTGCTGAAACCTTCAAGGAGCAATATGTGTTGAGTTATTCAGAGCAATTATTACGGAATCTTTTTATAGCAGACAGCTGATGTACAGTCCTGACTAAAGAATTTTGGGAGTACTGTCCAATAAGAGCGCAATCACCCTAGGAAACTTCTAAGACAGAGTTCATTGGGTTCAAGCCTATGAAGAAGCGAGACTTCAGACAAAGTGCTTTCTTCAAAGGGGAAGCTAGTTAGAACCCTGTCCCAGAGTACCTTGCAGTTTGTGTTGCGGTCGAACAAATGCAATTGATACGGTGTGTCTCATCTGAAAATAATCCACTCTAATTGCTATCTCAAAATAGACTAAAGCTATTGATATTCGCGTCAGACATTATAACCTAGGTGTCAGCGTGCTTTAGAAGATGAACAGTTGATGCTTGTTGATGACATCTTCTCCAAACTCTAGTAAGCTGCGCTCGAAAAGCTTCAGCATTCATCTACTATACAAAGGAATCAAACTTACATGGGACGTAAAGTCAATATGAGCGTTCGTCTTTGTTTGATGAGTACTACTTGTGTATCGAAGAGGAGGAATGATGATAAAGTCTGAGAGTGGAAACCGAGAGTGTTTGCTTTAGATCACATTTCAATATAAAGTTACAGTCTTTGTCGTTAAAATGAATTAAACTTCAAATTTCTCCCCCCCCCCACCAATCAGGTCGATGCACCTCCTGTGGAACTAAGTGTCGGTTGGATTATCTTACCGTTGTTCACTGAAAATGGTGTGGTCATAAATAACAAGTAACACTCACCTTTGTCAATCGCTTGATTTACACTTTTCCGTTGATCAGAACTTCCGACTATCAGCTACAACCCGGCACTCCGTACGAACAAGCGGCAAACACCGAAGACTCTAAGAGGGAAGGTAAATTTGGTCGTAATCATGAAATCTAATCCATACGATGTCTGTATCCGGCTCGTCTGTCTTGATATTTGTTAACCCAATCAATCGAGTCTTTTTAATGCACTTTTGATGTACACTTTATATCTGTGTTCTGTTTAATTCACCCAACCCTTCCTATTGAGAATGAATTCTGATGAATTACAGCATTCATCTCGGCAGTCCCATGGCTGTCACAGTAGATCGTCTAACAGTCAGCAAACACGTTAAGAACAGACAGCATCTTAAGGAGATAGACATATCCGCATACTTTTGTGTGCACAATGCAAACGGCCATTGTATAATTGTATGGTTAGTGTGAAAGCAACACATAATATTTTAGATAAGATAGCCGGATATGACAGTGTTTCATTGAAATTGTTGATTCTTCACGCACAAGATTTCAAACAAGTGTCGATATCATTCGCTACTATTTTGATAGAACACTTTGATGCCAAACACTCTAAGGTGCGTTTTTATTCAACATCCGCAAAGGGGAATGTATAGCTTGGTGTTTTACTCCGCAACGGATGATGAGGAACTAAAGTTAGGCTCTGTTTTACTATCATCATAACCAGTTTTTTATCAACAATAAAAAAACTCCGAGTGAACATGGAGAGAAAACAAGACCTTTTCTTCTACATATTTTCGAGCAATTCGAAAATTCCTTAAGTTATATGATGTGCACTCTAGTTTACACTTGTGCATAGACCATTGCCGGATTTGTATTTAAAAAGCATGTTTTTCAGGATGTCTCTGTTATTCGGTTTCCAAACTTCCATGAGTCTGTTTCAACATACACGTCGAAAATGTTGCTTGTCTCTGACAACAAGTGAACATGTTACTCGTCAAACATTTGGCCAACAATTTGAGATCAGACCTTTCTGTTAATATTCGTTTGCGATTTTATGCAGAAGTAATCAAGAAGCCACAGTCCAAATTGTGTATCATAAAAAGCAATTAGAATCATGATCTCAAATTTATGACAGGAGTGACTAGTATCGAATTTTCCAAGTCTTGTATATAGAAAATTCATGTTGACTAAATGAAACCGTATAACGTTTGAAGGTGACTGTTAGGTTGTCTGAGTACGGTCGAACTCGTGGTGTCTCAATCATAAGATCTCACTGTACGTATGTGGAACAGAAAAATGTCAAAAATCTCTCTGAATTTCATCTAGGTACATTCCTTTCGAAAGTTCAAAATATTCTGTCAAATCGATCTCCACAAGTCTCCATACGTGTTGCGCAACCCAGTCGGGAACAGCAAAACATGATGGAGTGAGTAATTCTCATCGTAATTTGTATTATTTTTCTCATTTTAGAGCTTATTCAAGTGTGCATCCCTGTGTGGTGCTTGGTATTCACAAATTTAAATAGTCCTCTGTCAAAGCTGTTGATCAGTTCCAACGACATTTTATTATTCGGTACTCCCATCAACAGGAAATACCCTCCGGCGGGCACAAACAAAACTGTTTGGTGGATGTACTTTTTATTGGATGCGAGACGGTATTTTAATTTAGAGATGTCTTACAAATGTGAACATGTGGTCATTATCAATACTAATGTCCCCTAAAAGTCTGCTTGGTAAATTTCTGCCCTGTGAACTTTTTAAAAAGAAGCGTACAATCGGGTGACCCACTCTTTGAGCCTAGAACGACGGTAATGCATCTACCGTACAATGAATGAGAATCATACATTCGAATAAGCAGTAATAACGGTCACAATATGTTCAAACGAGGGTACAGCGGTGGAATAGCTAAGTGAGTAGAGATGTCTATCAGTTACATCTGCGCGTTGATGTGATTACACTCTCCACTCCAAGGTAGGCCAAATAAAGATTGATCAGAACCGAGATCTGTGGACTACTAGTCGGGGCTAAAGGTACATATTAAGAGGATGAAAATTATGATTTAATAAGTACTATCCAATTGATTTATGGACTTATAAACCTTCCAAAAGCTT
The DNA here is from genome assembly GCA_008508345.1 of Paragonimus westermani. Taxonomy (NCBI): domain Eukaryota; kingdom Metazoa; phylum Platyhelminthes; class Trematoda; order Plagiorchiida; family Troglotrematidae; genus Paragonimus; species Paragonimus westermani. The sequence goes on along the minus strand of QNGE01000283.1, from coordinate 40,788 downwards.
TTGGAACGCAGTATGCTTCTTTCTGTTCTAAAGCTGAACAGCTCTCAGGTCGTATTACAAATACATCATGTGTGAAATTCTCATTTGCCCTTATGTGATTCGGATATGGTGCTCCCAAATCAGATCTGCACATAAATCAGCTGATACAGGCCCAATCACGGCTTTTCTCTCTCAATGTACTGTTCCCTTGCCTCATAGGAAAGCGCCATTTTTATCACGTTCATTGTTCAATTCTACACAGCATACTGTAGAGTACGTTTCGACATCAGCCATATAGACCGATTTTTGGTCTGCCGGAGTGCTGTGAGAAATTGTTCACTGCTCTTCTCTGCTTCCGTTATTGAAGCAGGCTGAGTTCGGTACAAACCTACAGTTTGATCGTTATTTCCTTAATACTTATCCGAACTACCTTCTCAAGGTACGTATACAATCTTGAAGATATTTCCTCAAAGAAATTTTCTAATGTGAAAGTTATTCCTCCTTTCTGGGATTTTTTTGTGGGCGACAGTGTTCTTTCATATAGCCTCTCTTTCGGAGGTGGTGAGATTACACCTAAAAATCGTGGAATGCTCGCTACGAGTACAGTCAAGAAATAACGCTTTCTAAGTAACAGAAGTGATAAGTGATACTGTAGCGAGAAGGCGTCCAATAAAGCACAATCTTTATTGTCCAAATCGCTAGTCACATGCAACGCGCGCTCTCTCGTTTATGAGTCGTAATTCCAACCCGCAGCACCCCCCGGTTTCCGTTCACACGTCGTGTGCACTTCTAACCGGTTTACGTGTGTGACCGGTGCCTTCTATCGGAGGGTTTTCCGCTTGCCATTCCTCGTCTGTTTGTCCGATTTCGTTGCGCGATGGCTCGTCCGGCTGCTCGTGCTGTCCGCCATCCACCCAGTGTTGGCCTTGACCGTATTCCAACATCGTGTCGAGATGTTCCTCTAAATGTTGGAAAAACCACGCCTCCGATCTGGCCGTCTGTCGTATTTCGCCTGCCCTGCCTCGCCCGTTGGTCCGATCCAGTCGAGCGATGGCTCATCCGGTCGCGCACGTTGTCCTTGATCCGATCGCGGCAGGTTTTCGAACGTACCTCCCCCACGTTGAGGCATTCGGCCGAGCGTTCGAAAGCTCGCATCTCCGACCTGACAATCCACCACAGTATTACCTGAATCCTACAACAAACACGTTAACTAACAGACTTCGTTTTTGTAAAATACTTTACTTCACATTCAAAGTTCAAAACGTTTCTAGAAAACTGAGTTACTAGTGATTCTGTTTTTGTTGTTACAGATAAGCCACTTTGTAGGCCACACACCTATTTACCTAGTATCACATCCTAAGCCTGTGCTATTGTTAACAAAAGCTACTGATACACCCACTAATCCTTCTCACTTAGGGCATCGTGAAGACATTCGGAAATCAACTAAAAAGAGAGATTATAATGCACGGTAAAATTCTTTATGTTATGTTCAGACAGCGATTAAACAATTCTGTTGCTTACTCACCATTGAAAGAAAGATGTTGTTCTTACCCACAGCTGACGTACTGCTCTGCCTGATTCCCTATTCTACGATTCTGCTTAATCTATTACTGCTGCACACTAGTGCTTCGTTATTGGAGGTGACGTAACTGACAAGCTGTATTTCTCACTGCCAGAGCAATAACATAAAGCAACATTTAATCGGTTTCCGCTTGAAGTAATAACAATCAGTCACTGTGGCATGGTGACTGACATTCTGTTTGCTTCTTTCTCTTCGTCGTCTTCCAATGATCAGTACTCACTTTTTGTACAGTTTGGCCATGTAAAGACCCGCAGGAATGTCTTGAGAAGGTTTACTTGTCAATCCGTTTGCCTTTTAATTACCTGATAGGAATCTCCAGACCGTTTAACGTATGAAAAATTATAACGTAGTATTTTGTTTTGAAAACATGCTTGGTTTAACAGTCCACTCTCTGGGTGTACGAGTTGTGGAAGTCAGCGTACACTCAAGCATTTCAGTGGGGACTCATTTCATATAGCAGAATTGGAAGTAAATTTCATGGTTCACTCCTAAGATTCCGCTACTTTCAACGACTATTTGACTACTAGCGCCAGTGACTAACTCGTTAAAAATACTCTTCACCTGTCTAGAAAGCAACGTTTTAACCAATTTGCCTCTAGTTGCGTTGGCTTGGTTGTGGTCATCTAGAAATAGTTCTCAGGAACTTGGTTACGTCTGAGTAATGAGTGTCAGTATACAGAGCTGTACACACTAGCAGAACTGGTAGATATAAGGTGACATGAAGGTCTCACTTCCTACAGTCGTAAGCTACAGCGTAAACAGTTTAATAACTTTCTGTCATCATAATACTACTTGTAGCACACTTGAATTAAGTCGCGTGAGTTACGTCGAGAAAAATCAGATGAGTTCCATGCAAATGGGGAACCCATAAGCTTCGTTGAGGTTAGCCGTGTTTGTAGTGTTTAGATTGCTCCCTTCCGAGTTGTCGTAGTTTACAAGTCCTCGATACAAACGATGTCAACCATTAGGTTTCTTATTGTTGAAAAATAAGCCAATAAAATACCGGCCAAATTGATCGCGCCTATCGCATTACCATAGAAATCCCAGTGGGTTCCTTTCGGAGAGAGGCACTAGACACGAGTTTCCAGGCAATCGGGCAATCACAGCATTACTCAAAAAGCAAATGTGGTTGGAATTTCACATATATCAAGTCAGTTTTTTTTAATATGAGGTCAGTGGAGCAGTGTTCTACACGGTTGTTTCATGTAAGCGCAGCCGGATTTCTAGTCCTGACCTTGGCAACGATATGCACCACTGACGAGTCTAGTGCTTCTCTCCAAAGTCGGCTAAGTGGAAATTCCATGGAAATGCGACAGCTACAATCAGTGCAGAGTAATATTTAATCTATATAACAAAACCTAGACCCCTTACTAAGTAATTACACAACTGTTTGCAATTAAACCATGGCTATCAATGGGATTTTATGGATTAGTTGGTTTATTGTCACTTACAGTCTGGTCTGACTTCTGCCGTAAATAAATATCCAGAGTAACATAAACAACTCACTACCAAATAGTTGCCATGTAGCTCATTGTTCGTTGTGGCAGTTACAACCGTTGATTATGGATTCCACGTCTTTTGCGACAATTTTAATGGGAGAACCCTGTTTAACAAACCCAGTTTATTTAGACCGGCCAAATTCCTTAGCGGTATATTCCAAATTGTACACATATGTGTTAACATATGTAAGGATCCTGTATTGAACTACGGGTTGCTCTTATATTCATTTTTCGAAACATGTCACATAATCAACCGGAGCCTTGTGTCAAAAAGAATTGTCGATTTTCTGCGATATACTGTCATGAACATCAAAGTTCAATCTACCCATCAACACTATCAACGAACCTGGTCATTTATCGACTTGCATTGGGCGGTAGACAAATGCGAACCGAAACGAAATCAGCAGACTTTATCAAACTAATCACAGTTTGGCTCTGGCTAGCTTGTAGCGTGTGTCAGTCATTTTTTTCCCAGTGTTCACAGTCAGGTGTTGTGCATCAAGAAACAGGCTAATTCCACGTAGGTCAGTGTGCTTGAATAAAGCAATAACTTTTCCTCGAATTAATGAGAACCGTTTTTATGGGGTGGCCCAATTTGGCTTCCTTTTTGTCTAGTGTCAAACAAGCACCCGACTGCTTTGATGAGTAATGTTTACCCCAGGTTCTAAACATTTGAGAGGTGATTTACAGATGTGGCCGCAACTTGGTTTGCTCTACTGATTCGTATAGTAGTGTAACTCAGTAGGCAACAAAACGCAAGTTATCCTAGTCTTTAATGAAGCTACAATACCTGCAGGATATGCCTGATTTGTAATACGTTCAATCACTTTACCGAAGTTTCTGTATGTATTCCTACCTACTCTGTTGTATGTTTTGCTGAATATGCAAGTGATCTCTGTGATATAACTGATAGTCTCAGGTATCCAGTTTTTTATAGCAGGTATTTTTTCCGAGAATTTACAAATAATTTCTATTCAAACACATAGGGTTCTTCCGGATATACTGATCGGGCTAAGCGGTTATTTACCATTTATGAGTATGCATTGGGAGCTGGCGGCCGAAGCACTCTTTGGAACCGCATTTGGAACAGTGAAGCAGCCGGGCAGCGGATTTTTGCTACGTGATGTGCCCCCGGTGGTAGCCATGTTTCCAACTGTGGCAGACACCCCTCTTTTAGTGGAAGCACTCAGAGTAAGTTGAATTAACTGGAGAACATTTGGTTAATATAAGGACTATGTGGGTTACTATTTTCTCATATTGTGTACATATTTCATACAGAACGCGGAAACAATTTTGCCTGGACTGATCGAGTTAGAACAAAAAATTCGTACCCCTCGCAGTTGAGTGATCGAAGACTAGTCTTCTCCCTAGTTGTTTTAGAATAGAACCATCTGTTGTATTTTTGCCTGCTTAGAAGTCAATGTATTCTGTTAACCACAGTTGATAGCTACATTTTGAGTTAATAAAAATGTGTGCGGTTGATTGGTTAAAGTTGTTTGAGAGACCGGGCGAAACAGTTGACCAAATTTCTGCATTTCCAAGTCAACTAATTACCGAGTGCCAGGTAATCGACTCTGCAGTATTGCTTCAGAAATTACTACAGAAAATATGACCACGGTCCACAAGCCACTGTTGACTGCACGAAAGTAAGCTGAAGTAACTCTAAAGTCAATATATCTTAGCGAGAATCAGTAGAGAGCCACTTTCAAAAAACGAAAGTGCCCACCCAAGTGGACTCAACTTCTTATTGCTCCCGTATAGTTAAAACTCAGATGTAGAAAGTGTTAGCTTCAACTATTTTAGCATGTTCAAACTTTTAATTAAACTGGCAAAAATAATCTCATTTGGGAAGAAAGTAATCCGTTTTTGGGAAAAATCCAGCCTCTTTGATTAGAATAACCGTGGTTTTTTGCTTGCTGAAACCGGTGCTAACCGACTTGCCTTGGTAGAAAAGGAGGGAGTTCGTCAAGACACATAACATTGAATGGCGTATAGCATTGCAAAATATTCAAGCATTTATAGGCTATATATAGAATGTGTATATCTATGGGCCAAGTGTATGTCAAGGGGGGGAACTGAGGGATATATTAGAATTTTTAATTGCACTATAAGCTGGAAAATGCGGCTGAATGGTCTGGGGATAGCAAGTTTCACGGCAGTTGTTAGGCGTCCCAGCTATTAACGGTCATTTCGCAAAGTCTGTCTGATGATGATAAGCAAACCGAGACGGGTTCCAGTTCAATGAAGCTGTTCTTTGAAATTAGAAGTATATCTATTGAGGCTGTCTTCTATTTGTAGTCAGCTAGTGCCATTTACATCGTGTAGATAAATACCAGACCCAAGTTACACAAGGAATATTCGTTACTTATTTACTTTTTAACGACGAATTCACAAGGACTGTACTAGTTTGCATAACTCACACTCCATATCTATCAACAAACCGTTTGCGAATTTGTTTTAATGTAGGTATCATGGAACGATCGCTTGCAAGAATTGTCGACGTCGTCGAAAGTGAGCATGACTTTCACAATAATATTTACTGGTTTGAAATTTTGCACATAAAAGTGAAACTTTTAGTCGAAACTTATCGTGTGTCTACATTGCACGCAGTTTACTTCCGTTTGTTGGATAACAGCATCGTCAATACACTAAACTCCAGAGCTCACAACTCCGTAGTAACACAGTTGTATTCTGAAACCTAAATGATCCTACATTGTTTCATGAAAATTGGCGGTACATTTCACTACACAGCTTAGTCTAAATAAACTAGCTATTGACAAGATGATAGAATCAAGTGTTTTGCCTAACAACCGATGAAAAAATGTTATTTAATAAAGCACTGGAAAAACAAATGCTTTATTTAGGCATGTGGGTTTCGGTCATTACCATCAGGCATATTAAGTTAGAGTGGATGTAATTAATTTTGAGACAAAACTACGATTTCCCATTATACAATGTTGATTTTACTGAGAATCCGTGGATGTGAGTCTGCTCCAGAGTTGGTGTACTGGTTTGTGCCTGAGTGTATTATATCTGTGTGAGACACGTGATAACTCGAGAGTCAACAAACAAACGTACCATATTTGACCGGTTGTCAGCAATTATTAGCAATGATGAAGAGGCCTACATTTTTGCCTCATAAATAATTGGGTCAGGGTTTAAATCCTGCCCTCGGAACAAAAATGTACTAAAGATAAACTGTAACAGGATCCGTTTTTCAACCTGCTGTTTTTCTGGGGAAAAAACGTTACAAAGTTGACGTGGTTGCAACAAATGCAACCAGCTAGGCAGTAAATGCACAACCCGCTAACCTATTCCTTGCGCTAGTTCCACCGTCCCCGTTAATAAGTTTCGGGGCCTACGGTTCCAGTTTGGAAAAGTAAATTAACATAACTTATGAAATCAGGCAACTGATAGGTTTTACTACTCCTGGTGACAGCTAATGTTGTATTGGGACATACTGGCTTAGCAAAGTTTAACGAATGGTAAATGATTGACAAAGAAGAAAAGAAGACGTAGTAGACAGTCATGCCAAACTCTCAGTTTTAATAGATGTTAACACTCTCACCTGGGGTTTTCTTCACTCAGAGACAGAAAATCACATGTCTTAAAAACCAGTCTTTCCTGCTTCTTGCTAATTAACTCCTTCAAATTACCGTTCAGCATAGGCGGCTATTTAACCGTGGCGTACAGAAATACTGATTATATATATGTCTAAATCATTTCATATTTATTAGTGGCGTCTACAAAAAGACGAATTCAGATGAATGGAAAAGCGTTATTGTCAACACCGTTTGGAAGTAACCACGACAAAACTCAGGATGGACTCTTTTTCCAAATAAACGTGTAACAACCTTCACGAACGCACTGATATAGTCATATTCATTTCAACCAGAAATAGTCAGAAATCGTTTCGTGAGTAGTGTGGTCGAATTTCCACCGTTGCATATTAACGATGTACATCATCCGACCATCCGTTTTCCCTTGTTCCTCTTACCAACCAGTGATGGTCTGATCACAAAGGATCATTGAGTTTCCGCTTTGTGATTGTTTCATTGTGAAACTGGCATTATTTATGGTTAACAGGACATTCGTTCTGATGTTATCCTGAATGGCATGAACCAGTATTAGTCGAGTTAAAGCAGTAGGTCTTATGGTTTCGTTTAAAACTCTTTACATATTATTCTTTATTTAAGAATTGGTGCGTTGGCCACTGTCCGTTGTTACTTGCCCCTACTTAGTGCTGACCTGACAGCGTTATTTGCCACCAGAAGACAATGTGTATTCTTACTCTGCTGTTAACAGTATTGATCTCATATACAGTATTTAAACATACAGTGAAAGCATAACCAGTTCACAGCACTACTGTTTCTGATTTTTGATGTACTTTCAGAAAGATTTTGACGTTTTACGAAAAACCTATTCGGAACACTTCACCAAAGTGATTTATCCACTTGCCTGCTTGATGGATGCATTTCCGAAAGGCACAACTGGTTCGAAAGAGTTCGAAGTATGTGTGTTGTACAAATAATATTCGAAGTAACGTGTACCTAGTAGACATGTCTCAATCTACAGAGTAGGAATTTGACTTAATGAAACTGCAAGCTCCTGGTTAATTTACTGAAAAAAATTTCAGCACTTGTGCATTCTTCAAAGCGGCAAGAAGATACATCTTGCGAGATGCAATCATTTTGTTTATTCTCATCAGTGAGTTACAAAAAACATTCAGTTATAGAGATTTAGTGCATGACATTAAAACCGTTCAGTCCACTCTAATTTTACCCATGTGGCGCTCGTTCTTTTCATTGTCTTGTTGCAATGCACCAAACCCATATAAGAGAACGATTTACGTAATTGTTTGGTGAGGATAAAGGAAATGCTTGCATCTCACAATGTATGCTTTGCCGTCCTCGTGAACTGAACAGTAGAAGCTCAATGTTCCAACCTATGATTCCTTACCGTAACCCAGGTATTTGGCAAGTAGAGTTAGTTATTAACTCCCTATGTAACATAATACAAGACATGAGGCGGAATGCTAACGACACAAGTCCTACTCACCAGACAAGTTGGGCAGATATTTTCCTACCGGAATTTCACAACTACAGTGAGAGGTTGCATTTCGAGAAGACAACCATTAATAGGAAGTTGACTCTTGTTTCGACTTTGCAAACTTAAGCAGACAGATGTGTCCGGTCTCTTCTCTATCGTTAGAAGTCTACTTGAATCATAACTGGAGTGATATTTCACAACTACTATGCAGGTTAGGTGATATAATGGTAGTCAGTCAGCCAACCAGAACTACAGGCTGGATACTGCTTGCATGAATAAAGTGTGATGGTTGGTTGTACCTCAGAGCGCCTAGTGGTAGAGAGAAATGATGTGTGATGGAACGTGGTAACTGGAACTGATGAGGCCATTGCCTAAATTGCGCCGGACTTGCCAGACATGCTTTCAGAGACTCACTCAAGTGATAATCACCAGAACTGTGTTTTGTGGATATTCACAAAATGTTCGGAAGTCACAAGCGCTTCTTTTCGCCATTCACCCGACAGTTTCAAAAATTAGATTCATCCCGCCAGCTTGACATAGACTATTGAATGCTGGTGCAAGCTAGCTGTGTCTAGAGCAAGCGCCAGGTTTCCGAATTGATGGCGAATCACATAGAGGTGAGTTTTCTCATACAATACAGAAAATAAAATTGTACAAGCAGCGGACGGAAATAGTGAGAGAGGAATAACTACCGCGCAACGGTTTTTCGCCTACGGTAGTTAGTTCGTGTGGATGCATTAACGAAATCGATCCCTTCGTACAGGCCGCCCGCTTCTTTTAGTTTTATCAGAGAACTTGTAGAGATAACAAATGAAACAGGAATGCGCGTCGAGCACATATCTTGGACCCCAACTGTGAGTAACTTGCGCTTAGGAAGATGGATATCTTTGATATTGGGAATCCGCACTCTACTTCTCTGTTCAGATCAATACGTCTTGAGCTTCCCCTTCAAGCAAGGCTGAAATACTCGGATTTTGTTCCGCTTGGTCTCTGCAGTTGTTGAAGGAAGCGTACTCGACCGAGGATTTTGTGAAGTATGCAGATAAGAAAATAGAGGTTGACACAGTCAAAAAACAATTGGATCATGACTAAACAGGGAAGTGTATGTACAACACGTGACTGGAAGAGCTGATGTTCATGGTTAAAGAAGTACAGTTGAACTTCGCAACTGACATTGAGATACGGCTTACGTCATTAACACTTCCGTATTTTGCCTGCTTTCTACGAGGTAAGGTAACTGAGAGTATAAACCCCACCGCTGCTTACGTTATTAGACTCTGTCTTCCTTGCGGATCTGCCGTTCAAATTACTAATGAGTTATGCGAAGGATTTATTGTTTATGAAGTGGTCCATTTGTAAACTAACCGATCTCCGGCTGCGTTCGAACCGATGACAGGAATGGCATGCTCATGTGTTGCATGTGATATGACACCTGAGGTGTGAATCCGACCTTTGGAGCCTAGAATGTTCCACACTTGAATCCCATTGTCCACCCAACCTCGATTTAAACTCTGTGTCCACCAAAGTATACACTGAAATCCCATATAAGAATGGAAGGAAGCACAGAAAGTAAATTATTAGTTCACAGGATGGTGTGGTTTAAGACCACAAGCTGTTTTCTTCACTGTTTATCCACTAAAGATATACCCAAAATATGACAACATCGTGTTACTTACCGGTGGATGATCTGGATTAATTTAGTAAATGAAATTCAGTTGTGGATAATTCCGTTATGACTGACGTCAAATGGGCGACACGAACCGTGTGCCGTCTAATGGTTTAAATAATACCGTATGAGGCAGTGAGATGAGTGGGTACCTGACTGTGCACGCAAGACTCCACAAATCCTGAGGTGATTTCTTAGCTCTGCTGGTACAACGCGATTTTAGCATCGTGCAATATTTTCTGGAAGAAAACACTGGTGTTCAAAAGTATCCGAGTCTGACTATGTCGCTTATCATTATGATCTTCTGACGCTGTGGCCATCTTTTCAGGAACGATCGAGCTCAAACTGTCAATTCTGAGTGTTGTCTATATAAACACTATGTGACGAACTCCATAACATAAGGTATGTGCATTCAGGGATAGATGGGTTTTCATGGTTAATTGAACGTATCTGAACGAAGTGTTAGTGTATATTGTTGCATCTTTTTCAACCTTTACTCAAATTGAGTTTCACAGTTGTTTCCTTACTCGTTTACCGGACTCGATAACCTGTAGAACATTAGGCTAAATAGCTCAGGTAATGTTCTGAAAACGCTTCCGAGATATTGGATTATTTTGAATAAAATAGCATTTACTCTCAACTAGTTTGGCAAGATCGTTATTCTGAAAAAAATCCGCTTGTCTTGGAAACTCCTACAGCGGCATTTGACTTACTGAACCGTCTGGTAAATTCCAGTAGAACAGGTAGGTGAGTGAATACAAATACGACTCTTCCGAGCTTTCGCATCTCCTTTTTAGTTCGGTTAATCTCATTTGAATGTGTCGCCTTTGTCACTGGTTCGAACCCAACCGTAGCCCGATTGTCTCACAACTAATTCTCTTCCAAAAATAATGGTAGTTACCTACTAAAGACACACAAATAGATTTGTAAGATTGATGCTTTACGTGAAAACAGTGCAGATTTTCATTCATTTTCTATTTCTACTATCGTGTTTACTAGACGAAGGCGCCGAAAACGTTAGAATTGATGAAATTGACACAATCGGATCCTCTGAAGTTTTTCTCTTCCGAACAGTACAAATTCAGACCTTTCACTGCAAGTGAATGTACTTGTCCCATTCGTATCGACAGTTAACGATGTGCCAGTTTGAAATACGCTCTGCCCGTCAATTACAATTTTCGGATGTGGTGGTGCTTCCTTCTAACTGCTGGTTCCGAGGGAGGGACAGACTGAACGATCAACTGATGAAAATTAATGACAGTTTAGTTCATTTTTGTAACCGTTATAAAAGCACTTGTTTTTAGTGTTTTTTTCTACCATAAATGTGGACACGAGAACTTTGCTGCGTAACTATTTTACACACAGCCGATGCGCAAAATAAGAGAACGAGAAGGGTTCCCAATAATATGACAAACGCATGCGCGTTGAGTGAACACAAACACTCAACATTACTTGACTTTGAAGTCTCAACGGCAAACGTAAGTTAGCTTTATGAATCCCTATTCATCCCTGTAGAATTTTCCTAACAGTTTATCACGCTGTAAATTCACTTCATCTCTGTGTACTCTTATTAATGTCTGGTGATCTGTTTATGAGACAGTATGAAGTGAACCCAAATTCAGTTTTGGTTTGCGTTTCAAGGCCGCATGAAACCAAATTTGTACACCTTATCCCCACTTACGTTCAAAAATACGTGAATCGATATTTGTAAAGGTCGAAATACACTGAATCTGTGTGTCTCTTTCACGAGCGTCTACCAAAAATCCATCAATCAAACACTAGTATTACCAAATGGAATACTGACATTAGTGATTTACTGCGAACAGTTGATAGTAAATTCGTGCCTCTCAGACAAGCTTCCCTTTGAAAAGGAAACAAAAATGTCGACTGAAATGTCCTGTGAGTAGATGGCCCAGGTACCAGACCAGTAACATCCGCACTTCGGTTACATTCGTTGACGTAAATAACCCATTGGTTTCGAGGCTCCAAATCCTGTTTCTTTAACCTTTATGGATATATCCATAGTCATCTGTTCATATCTCTGTGTCCAGAAAGCAAAATATGTCTACAACCCGCTTCCAATCAGGCCGACTTTTTTTATCAGAACCAAGTTTACAGGGAGCTTTTCACCCAGAGTTTCTTTAAGCATATTATTAACTGACATATAACCCATTAGGCCTGATATAAGTACCATTTACTTCTGTAAAATTTGCGCTAAACAAGTCAAATAAAGCAGATACAGTGAAGATGAATAACGATTAACATGGAAATTTGCGTGTATAAGGTTGTCGTTCGAAGATAAAAGATGTATGTATATGGTCAAATTATTTCCAATGAATAAAGTGCATGAGGTTTGCAAATTCTTTTTTGATATTTAAAAGGAGCGCTTCATTGTAACTGGTTATGGACAAATAACTGTTACTAGTTAAAATTAGTTTGATTGTTAAATTATGTTGGATCTGATGAACGCAAATCGACGGAACGTTAAGTTCATGTATTCTCCAATTTTGAGCTATCAGGAAATAAAATGCAAGATCCGACTGAGGTTGTTCTTGCTTTCTTCTTGAGCAAATCACATGGGCAGTGTAAGAGGTTAAAACCGGAATCTGGGAATCCTTTCCTATTGATGTGAATTAACTCTGTCCACTCTGTGTACAGACTCAGTAATTCCTTCAATGGTACTGTACGGTTCCAAGGCCCATAGACCAGGATGGTCTAGGACTGCAGTCGATTGGAGAAAAACAAAGTAAATAGGGTCCTTTTGTTGAGTTTAGCATGTTTCCTCCAGTTTGGCAATCTGTCAGATTCTGTAAATCCATTTCGGTCCTTGGGTTTCCGTTGTACATGTTATGGTTGCGTTGGAAAGTCGCATGGCTGTACAACGGATTGTTTAACACCGTTTGATTGGTCGTACGTAGGTTAGTTGTTCCCACTTGGTTACTAACCAATCGGCTCGTCACTTGCTTGTCTGTACAATCAACTATTGAAGAAATAGTTGGATAAATCAATTCTTTGAAGTCGCATCTTCCTCTCGGTTCAGACACACCCAACGCTGGCAGATCACCAGGAAGTGTGTCGTTTGCGCAGATGAGATTGGAATGATGTCGACCATAGCTGATCACTTTTCTACAGTTTTTCCTCCGTCGGCAATTACCCGGCATTTTCACTATAGTCGAATCATTAGGGTAGGTAAAAACGACCAGACTGCCAACTGCCAAACTAACCAGTAAGATACTTAGTCCAACGATGAAGAATTGCCATTCGGTAAAACCAAAGATCATCCGACATGTGGCTGAAATGGAAAATGCATTCGCTTTATTGGATTTTTTTCACACGTCGATGGATCGTCTGATTCGGTGAGGAGCGTTTTATTCAGTTCCAATAATATAGAAGGTGAGAGATGGATAGAGCTTGCCGAACTAGGTGCTATGATCCCACATGAATAGTACTCACAGTTCATTAACTGCTGACTACCATTGCTTTTTTGGTAGACTCGTTCGTTTATCCGGTCAACGCTGTCAGATATGTGTAATTAGTGTTACCTAATAATACCTCCTATATATTCGATGATGAGAATTTAACCATCAAACGAACGGTAGCGTTTCAGTTTAGTTATGAGTGGGCCAGTCTATTTGCAGAGTAAAATGAGAGGTAGGTGTTTGGATATCATAAAAATGGGCAACAAATAAATAATGAAGAGAAAATAAATAACCTATTTTCGTTGTTTAATCGATTTAAGGAAATGTGGAACGCATAGCGTGTGTGCATCCCCTTTCACAGTCATGGCTAATGCCATATAGCTTCACCGGTGATTTCTTTCAGTCATATATGAGTGGATGTTGGTGTCCTGTAAGCAGCAGCTACGCTAAGGAAGATTCGTTTTATTATCCACATTTGCTGCAAACTAAGAAGGGGTTGTTCATGGTGACTTAAGTTGGCGTGTGTTGTCGTTCAGCTAGACAGAAATCGGGAAAATGGGTTGTGTTGCCGAACGTTCGGGGTTTCAGTTCACATATGATAGATTGCAGGAATCTTCCGGTGAAATTAGCTTTGATGTCTGTTAGAAAAAGAATCGAAGTAAGTAGAATTGAATTTGGGTTGATGCCCAAAGCCAATTTTCACCCATTAGCTACTCATTTGTGAAACACACTGCGTAGGGTAGGTTGCTACAAACATGTCTTGCGGTTAAAAATTCACGGCTGTTTTAAAAATAACAGTTGATCGGTCAGCAGCACTAGTACGGACTGAGCAGTGTTCAACCAGGTAAAATAGATTGTGACACCAGGTGACTGAAAGCTGTTATTGTACCCACTGTGCCTGCCACTCCGTATAATTGATAGATTTTAACTTAGCATTCAACTATTTACTCAGTTGTCACCTGAGTAAACGCCGACAGAAGCTAATTCGAATGCTTCTCACCAGAAGACTGCACATATTTTGGACGTCCGGAGCATGCATTACAAGCTGACGATGTTCCACGATAATCCAAGTCAACGTGATTATTATGGCTTGCTTTTGTTGTAAACCGGAAGCAGTGTGTCCGTATGGTTGGAACTTCATTTCTATCAAACTAAGTTGGATTTAGATTGGAGCAAATGAGAGGATAAAATAGTCAGAGGTATCTGGCTAACTTGCATAAGAGAACAAAAAGTTTACGTATGTCATATACAATTTTGCAGCTTCACACATTAAATAATGAACGGATTGTCACACGAAAAAAATGTCGACCCATGTTGTCACTCATTTCGTATTATCTCTTGTATAAAGTTCACATATGTGTTGTCCACCCTGATTATAATTATCAAAATGCTTAAATGTTATTCGTAACTGGAGCACCGGCAAAATCTGTGCTTAATTCAAAAGAGATGCTTCAATTGAATTTTTCACCAGTATCACTGAGTCTAATTCCTTACTCTATCGATCTGTTTAGAGGCAAACCGCTAGGCTAAACGATAGTCAATTAATTGCTGACGTGGGACTCGGCAACATGGATTACTGAAAAGAATTTGATTGTTTGTATTTATTCACGTACCTGTGCTGTTCTCAGGTAGCAAAATTTGAACGGATGTTGCCAAAATTCGCAGCCGGTCAACTTGACCATACCTGGTGTCATCAGGGGAGAAACGACAGAATTCCTAAGGTGAAAGAAATAAAAAACTTGAGCTTTAACGGAGGGAAAACAGAAGGATAATACGTTCGCTCCAAGAAGACAATGTTGATGATTTTTGAAGGTATTCTTCACTCATTGTCGACAGTGAGCTCTTGGAAGTCCAGCTGAAGCAATTTACAAAGTTTTCCTCTACACTCAATCCTATCTTATGCAAAAGAATATACAAACATTTAGAAGTGCAAAAGGACTACACAAAAATTATTTTATGTGACATTTTGATTGATAGAACACAGGGAATTATGCATCCAAATTCTCTACGTAAGTATGCACCTCGGATTCACCTCGATAAAGTCGACGCAAAATAGGCATCAGTCTACAGAAATGCGCAACAAACTATGAGCTGCTAATAAGCTGGTTTTATCCAACTTAGTCTGATTTCGATCCTTAGGAACTTTGTTCTGTTCCCGATGGTATATGTATGACTTGCTAGAACCCGATCAGGCGATGTGCGTTTAATAGACTTTGACAATCTCTTTCAACAACAAACTAACCAAACAGCATTTCCGCAAGTGTAGTAGTCCACTTGGTGTTATCTATGGTAACTGTCGCAAATCTCTTGTAATGTATGCTGGATCTTCCAGAGGAATGTAGTGCGCTCGATAAAAATCGAATTTCCCCTCGTACTAAGAAAAACGGAATTTTTTGGTCTCGAGATTAACGCCAGCTTCCCCGCAAACGCCTTTCAATTTAAGCCGAGATACGAGTGCCAAGAAACACTTTGCTCGCCTCTGAAAACGGTTGTCAAGGAAAATATTATAGTATATTTACGTGACGCGTAGTGAATAACAAAAATTCTCGAATCAGAATGCTGAAGGACGGTTACCGAAAACAATCACCAAGCCAGCATTGAGCTTGACGGAATGGAGATCTATCAATCAAAAGGTAAGGAAGGTTACCTCTGGATATTTTTTGGGAATTTTGCTCATTCTCATGTATTTTCCCTGATATTCCACAGCACTGTTAGATATTGAGGAATGGTTGCTGAGATCCCAATGATAATCATTAAGACATGTTCAACTTTACTTTGCGGGCAGTAAAAACATTTTATTTCGATCGGTTTCTTTTGGACCGAAATACCTTCTCAGAAGCTTACCTTCCACAGGGGAAAAGTTTTCCCGGAAAGTTGGTCTTCACTGAATAGAAGGGCCCTGTTGCGCAGTCGCTTTGCTGACTCAGTTTTTCAACTTTTCCACAGTATTTGAACTTAAAACCTTTTCCGCTCACAAAATTCTACGACAATACAGTTATGCCACACACAGCATGTTTATTGGTCAATCGCGTAACATTATAACGAGAACGCTGGCAACACGCAATTTCACTTGATCCCTGTAGTCGAAACCCAGTTCTAAATAATTAATCATTAGATGTGCATGACCTTTCTTGACGTGATTTCACTAAACTCCATGAAGTTTTACAATCAAAATTCATGTTTGTTAACACGCGCGCTGAAGAAGTGAGCTCAGGGCCCGTAAACACACGGCAGTCTGTATTTCAAACACTCATCTAGGTGAACGAAATCAGGATGTGAATACAAGTTCAGGCCGTCACGCTACTGAATGTTAGAGGGTTATTTCTATCATTGAAAACTATTACATGGGATCAAATGTTTCAGATACTTACCTCATCTGAAGTTAGCTTTTGGCATGGGCTTTGATCACAAAATCTGGTTTGACAGACAAAACGAAGATACTTTTTATCGGGCACAAGGCGAATTGCTTTTAACGAATCCGTTCTGAATGGAAAGCGTGTTATTTGCTTTGTCATCCACAGCTTCGGATCCAACACGTGGAAGTCAGCACCCCACATTTGAGATTGAAACTGATTGCGGTCACCTAACCGTCTGGTACATCTGGTAGAAACACAACACAGGTTATGAAACGACAAGCTATAGTAAGCTCTGTGTCTTCGGGAAGGATACATTATAGAACGAGTAAGGTATTAGGCGATATTAGGGATCACAATATCTGAACATAGAATGACTGCAGTGCATTAGCGAAAATATGAATCCTATCCAAATATATTACTGTATAGGCATTGTACACAAGTAAGCTCAGTAATCGTATTCAAAAAGTTGTACGCATTATGTAGCTTTTGTCAATTAAGCAAAAACCGGGTGCCACCAAGCACTACAAGGCTAAAATTATGAGAAACTATTTTCAATCATTTTAAAGTATCCCTTGGCAAGAATTCTAACTCCGACGATATAAAACTGTTGAAGTCTGAAAGTACTAGTCAACGGTCCAAAAACATCATGAACGTTAGCCAGACTACCAAACCACATCAACGCAGTTAATGTCCACGATAAATTGATGGAATACTTTTACTCACTGGAAAGTTTCTTTTAAAATCATTCTTAAATTATTTAAAATCGTGTTTTCTCGTCACCAACTTATCGTTTTTCGTATTGCTTTTGAGGGGCACTCTAAGAAGGTAATACATTATGATTCTGCTTACCGTGTTAAACTATCCGTAGTAAACTCTCCGTGTAATCTCATGTTACCTACCACATTCTCAAAACCCAATAGCTAATCTGGGACTCTCATGCGTGCGTATCTTCCAAACTAACCGGAGAAACACTAAGTGATTGGGTTATAGAAGTTTTCATTGGCAGACATGCACATAACAATCTCATTTCATTCCTCACAAAGGAAGTGCATTGAGTTCTCATTCTGATTGCCAGATCATCCGGTCTTCTATCTGAAGAATTAGACTGAATAGCATAGCGTTCTGCGAACGTCAGCCAAGTTAACCGTGTCAAAATTTGAAACACGAACAGCAAACGGGATTTAATTTCACACAATTAGTTCGGAAACAGAGCTCGCACGTTTGCCAAAATAATGTTCTACCGACCAAATTGCCATAACTGTGCTTATCTGCACTGAACCAATGCTAAGGTGCAATAGTGACAAACCAGTGGGGTTAATCCTGACGCAGTACACTGCAAACTTGACTTCAGAGTGAGTGGTGATGATGCTGAGTTGTTCAGGATTGAGTAGATTTACGTAGGCAATCTTGAAACCTCCGAATTAGTAAAGTGTGTAGAAAAATGTCTTCCTTCAGGACATAATCTATTTTTGGTGCTCCGCGAAACGGTATTCCTCACATGTAGTTCATCGGTCTATCAAAAGTGAAGATGATTTCGTCTTATCAATGAAGTCAAGCTACGCGTCTTTTACCGAATAGTCCAACCGGAAAAAACAAACGGTTATTTCAGCTGAGAGTTGTATTTGAATTGTCAGTATTTCCACAAGGCACGGTCTCTCTCAACCCCATTTTGATGTGTAACAAGCGGCCTGTGTGGACAACGCTGAAACTATGGACTCTTCACGGAATACTACAGTAATAAATTTTGCTACAGGTGTGTTTAGAACCGTACAGTTTTTAGGTTGATACATCAGATGTAACAAAATTGTCCGTTCACTACGTGAAAGTCATGCTGCCATGCCTCACCTACTTTCAAGACTACGACACTGAGTCGTTGGTTATCACACCCAACTAGTAACAGCTGGCTTCAAGTAATCTTCTGCCTTCTGTCTGTGTGTGATAATCGATTTGCTTCTATGATAAAATTACCTCAGAAGTATTACGTACTCACGCACACAAATTCGCTAGTCACCAAAGAACCTGATAATTTTAAACCTCGAAAAACTGGTCCTCGTCTGATTTCATTTTTGATAATGGTCATTCGTATTACAACCTATAATTCTATTCTGCTCGGAAGGTTGAGTTCATCAGGTTCTGTTTCCATAACCTACCGAAAATGAATAACCTAGTGGGTGCAGAAATATCTGTCGACTGCACCGATCTCGAAATTTCACGTGGTCCCTCTAAGGTCTGACTACACAACTGACCAAACAGTTTGATGATAGAATTGGCTCGGATATCCTAATGTGTAAGCGTGTGAAGATTAATTGGGGACAGAACCCTTCCATATACCATCATCAGTGTTGTTTGTTTCACGTCAGATGCTATTTATACACTGGTGTATAACAGAACTGAAAATTTCCAGCTGTTAATTGATGATCTTTGATAAACTTTTGACCGGAACAGTCAAAATGACAGATGAAGGATATTCATTGTTGACTGCAAGCGACTTAACAAGAGGCCGACAGCATTTGCAAAGCAATCCCAATCTTTACCTTGTTATCATGCAAGATTAGTCGTATGCCTTTTTGCATTAGCGCTTATCTTCAGTGTTACTTGGGAAATGACAACAGAAAACATTTTCTGGGTATAATTTTGACTTACTTTTGTGTCCAAATAGTTTGTTGAACTGCTTTTACATACAGTTCATCAGTTTCTTCTCCCGCAAGGGAAGTTGTCCCGCAAAAGTCGACAGACACTGTGTCTAAATAGAACGAACAGATTGGGGTGACAATGTGATAGTTCAACCATTCATTTATTAAGAATAATGTCAACATAAATTCACATTTATCTGCGTACTACTCGTTTGTAATACCAATACATAATTTCTCGTAACCCCAAAATATACTGTTATTTTGCCAAATGGAGTAAGTTAGTTTTCTGTTATAGTATTGATTAGACTCTGACTTCGTATCTGAACAACTTCACTACAAAGTGTACCTACCAGGGTTTGCAAAGAGAGCCACTTGATAGTCCATTTCTTTGAACACAAATTTCCAAAATCTCAGCACAAGGACAGTGTCGAACTTGTACGAACTTCAACAGACCGTGAGCCAAACTGTAATCGTGTGAACAAATTAATGTATTCGGGTTCTCGTGTTAACTACTTGCGAACTCTGTCTGCTTTCATTCTTGGCACGCGTCGAAGCAATGCAATCGAATCAGGACTTTTGCATACTTTAACAACTGAAACTTCTTCAAGTGGAAGATTTTGAGACCAATTTTCAGGCAGCAATTAAAATCAAGCAAAATGTCACTGATAACATATTTTGACATATTTTGTTCCGCAGTGAACCAAAATCTCTCAACAATTGAAACACAAGAATTAATACGTTTCTCTCTCAGAACCCTCCTGTAGTATGGGCAAATTTAATGGTCACAGTTCCAATGATTTCGTATTAAGCAGGACAAAGTATTAACGTGCAAACTTCTTCCTTGTGAGTTTGGACGAACAGAAAACTAAATTCCATCGCTTATTCCACAAGATAAGTTATCGAGTACAGTTTTCTGAAGGCAAACGTTGCAATCGCGTGTGATCAGTCTGCACATCAACACAACCTCATTCTCTGATAACTCATTAGTTGCTGGCTCATTACATGAGACGATGTCAGTAGTTTTAAAAAGCAAAGAGTGAAATTAAACTAAAATTCCAGTTTTTAAATGCCTGTCGCTATTTTTGATTTGAGATTAGTTACAGGAGTTTAACAATTGAATGGATGTGGAAGTTCCTTATCGAAATAACACATGATTTACGAGAGAAAACACATAGCAAACGAGCTTGTTTTCAGTTCACTGAGTATATTCACGGTACTCAGACATGATTTAACCACACATCTGATGGAAAATATCAGCACAACGTCTAATCCGAAATCTCAACAGATAGTGTATATCATGCTAGTCTCAGTAGACGGGCAGATAGATAACAGTTCTGTTTGTCAAGCTGGGAAAATAACCTTTTGTGCGAGCTAGAATTCTTAAGGACTTGGCTGGCGGAAATATACAAGTTAAAAAATTTGTTTTCAGGTCTTTCAGGTAACGGTAGTGGTAGTAGCCTTCTGACCGAAAGTGTTCACTGATCTGTTTATCGCTTCACACGCGGATTTTATTCCAAAGTTTTTGTTCATGGCTTCATTGTGCTGACATTTTATCATGCACCTTCACGCAATTTCTGATTGTGCAGACCTAGCTGAACGTTTCTCTGATGAAATCACTATACATGCTCTGTGAAACCATATAATATAGAGATTTTATCCTAAAAGATCAAGCTTTTTTCAACTTAAGATCCTGAGCGATACATAGTCTGTAGGTAAAAAGTCTAGTCTATCGAATACTCGGCTTAGTTTCTAAAATGATTGTGTGAAACAGCCTTCTGGATGAAAAAGACATCATCGAAAAAAATGGCTCTAAATAACAGTGAAATCTGTTCATTAAATTATTTTACCGGTAGTCACCGTAACCTATCCTATTTAATTGCAATGATTAACTTGGTTAGAGTTTAGAATACCGGATTTACTTACTTATATCTTGAAGTCTATAAATGGCATCTTGAATTCAGATCACACCAGCTTAGGTCGACAGGTTTCTATTGTCACATGCCCTCAGATAAGGCTAGATTTAAAGAATATTGCCTTCACACCCGATGCGTACCGAGTATTTGACATAATCATAACAAACTGTACAACTGCCGACCAGTCAAGTTAAAAGGACTGAACGGATAGAAACAATACCGTTTTGCATCTTGTTAACTGCGATGTATTTCGGGCGAAGTGATAAACGCAAATGTTACTCTTTCCTGTTTTTAGTCTTACCTCTCCGAAACCACAGGATGATGTAGACTGGCATTTATTTTCAATAAAATCGTGCGTTAAAGTTGTGTGAATAAGATAAACTGAACAACATTGATGTAACAGAATCCGTCTACAGCAAAATAAGGGTTACCTGAGAATTGGTAGTATGGTAAAAAAGAACGTTGGCTTGGTTGTAAGATATCCGCACCAAATTTAGTACGAATAAAGTTGAACAGTTTGGGCGTCGTGTTTAACACGTTATTGATAAACAGATTGGGAATACCACAACGTCACGAGCAATCTGTAATGCTCTACGTTTTAACCACCTCTGGTGACCTTCCTCAGGAATGTGATTTCGATTACAACACTCCTGAGGAAGGCAACTCGAGGCGGTTGAAACGTAGACTATTACAACTTGCTCGTAACGTTGTGTTATTCCCAATCTGTTTATCAATAAAGTTGGATTGGATTATATTGTTGTGGTTTCACTCTTAGTAGATTATATTTCAATAATGAACCGAAGTAGGGACGATTATACTTGTACAATTTTCTCTCATCAAGTGATGGCCTTAAACATCATAATGTTAAAACTTTTGGACGTCAACAATGAAAATTATTCATCGCTACCTTCGAATTGATTGTACATGTCTGTAAGCAGTTTTCACCGAGATTACTCATCGCGCAGTGTCGTCGGAATATAAGTGAAAAATTTCTCCTATTAAAAATCTAATTCTTATTCTAGGCGAAGATTATAAAAAAATGTAGCACGTTGTAAAGTTATCAATTTTATAGGTAGATGAAAACGTTACTTTTAAAACACACCAGTGCCATTATACTGCTGTAGTTCCAAACGAATCGGTTGGTTTTCCTCGACTTGTTTAATGGGGCGATTTTCGAGATCAATTACTTTGAGCTGAAGCGATTTCCGGGAAATTTGTTGCGCCTTTCTGTTGGGAAAGCTGCAAAGCGACAAAAAGCAGTTTGCAAGAGTCACAAGAAAGATATTCTGCTGACAGAAATAAACTTCTGAAAGTTTTGCACAAACTGCCTCAAAGTTGACAATTGATTGGTGCTACACAGTGAAACGCTGGAAAGTATCGATAAATTTGATCAGTTCTCATAAGATCAGTCTTAGGGACAGCCAGTATTACTTTCCAGCGCATGCCTACCCACGCATCGTACGTTAATCAGACCGTTTACAAATTTTGTTTTAACTGATTCCCCACCTCCAAACTTCATTCACTCTATGACTGGTTAATGTGATGATTGTACTTTCATTTAAAAGTCGCAGGAAATACGATAAGCGAGCAGGCAAACTTTCAGGGAAGAACCAAATTGAGAAACTGACAACGTCAAGTTGGGTTTCTTGTTCCAAACCTGAGGTGATGACGTAGAAAAAATCTCGTAAATCAACAGGAAGTATTCATTAACTAAACACGGATCTCACATTGATACGTTTTCATTTAATTTAAGGGACATTTTTTGATTTAGTTGTGGTTTTACATATTTGGACCAATTAACTCGAAAAGCTGAGAGTTTTTTCTATAGCACTGAAAAATCTGAAGTTTTGGTGAACACTAGAACGGTCTTAGGATGGAAGGAAATGTACAACAGCGGTAAGGATTTAGGTTAGCCAAATCATACCATTTAACCCATACAAATGCAGATTCAGTTTAACAACATTCAGACAATGTATCAGTGCGTTGTTCGTCATTAAACCGATATCCCCTTACTTTGCACTAAACCAATGATCGGAAATCTATGTCAGAGTAATTAAGCAAGCTACGATTGACCATTGTTACAACAACCAAGTTGTCCAGCTTCACATCTGACCATACATCATATCACTTAAACCCGTCGTATACTTTGCGTAATTCACTGTGGTTATAGACCAGGCAGAAAGCCCGACTGTTTTTTGACCAAACAGATTGGTTTGTTTACTGTAAGGTATTGATATGCAAAGCTTGTTTAACATTCTGAGTGGGCAGTAAAGTCTCGATTAAAATGAAAACAATTGGTACCTTCAGAAATTTAAAAAGAACCCTGTTATAATGGAAAGCAACTGTACCATCCCCGAGAAGCTCACTCGGTGTGAAACAACTTACTTCCTGGTGATATCAGGTGCTTTGATGAATTCAACGCGGTACGTTTGTGCTTGCGTCTTTGTGTATGTTCCCCGGGATAACATTATCTTTTACCCCGGAGGGAAGAGGTTTTCTATCAGCTCATCTTTTACGGACAAAGCGAGTAAAAAGTTGACTGACTAAACTGAAGATCGTTATTCTCATTTGTTTAGGAATATTACACTCTTGATAGCTTATATCGACTTGAGTGTATCTACCAGACTCGGCCTTAAAATTTTCAGTCCTGTTTGGCCAACTTGACTGCGAACGTGACGATTCCCGTCTCGTAATTCTTATTTATACCGAACGTTGTAAGCAGCATACTATGACTCAAGCGGAAAACTGATTTTAAAAAATAGCCGAGGGATTTGTAGAAACTGTTAACACAACTGGTGTGTAATTGACCTAGTGTAATCGATTTGGTTAAGGAGTATGGTGATTTTGAAAATAACACGTATTGCCATTGCACCCAACTGAGCTAAAAGTGCAACCGAAGGCAGAATTCGTATGTCAACAATCAATAATTCAAGAGAGAATATCCTTTCAAAATACAACAGGATTTCCATGCACTACACTCACCTCCGTCTATCGCAGTGGGCCCTTGTGGTGCACGTAAAATAAACTGATTGAATTAGAGGACGTTCACAATACTCATCCTCAGGTGTGATAGCAAGGTGACCAGCGTACGTGATATAGGTTTGCAAAGTCTACGAAAAGAAACACAGGGGATAGCTTATTAGAGTGTTAAAAAATCATCGCACTTTCCGAACACCATTGGCTATGACACTAAAATTCAAATCGGTTCTAAAATGCAATGGTGAGCGAAGCTCACAATCTTAGTCAAAGAAAAGCCGTGTCAAGAAGTTTTCGAACAAGTAGCTGAATACCCGCAAATTAAGATATCAGGAGATGCCTGTTTTCAAGTGTCATTTTCAATTAATCTTTCGGGGGGAATTAAAATATCAGTATATTTTGGCGTGTTGAAGATTGAAGGCTGAGCGTTCGACCAACCAGTAAGTTCGAACGTTGGACGCAGAAAAGACAGTATCATCTTCATAATTGAACAAAAGCTAATATTTTGGAAAGCCTGCAAAGCTGACGTAAACAGGGAAAAATAAATAATAAAATAATAATAATGATAAAATAATAATAATAATAAATAATAAAATAAAGTAAGTACACTGGAAGTGACTCGAAAGCTAACCACTTAATAACAGTGTTGGAGCTGGCTAGGCAAAATTCCGATTGAGAAGGCGAATCAGAAATTCCTTATTGACGTCGCTGAAAACACTGTCACAAGTGACAGGCTAGAAATGGACTGCTCTATACTCAGTATTCTGGAAAGACAAATTTGAGTGGATAAGACAGAGCGATGAGTCGGCAGTTGACCGAGACTGATGATAGGTAAACTGAGGTAGACCATCGCAGTTGTCCTGTAACATCAATATTTCGGTCACGTGATGTCAACAGTTCTTCAAAAGTCGACGTTGTTACTGTACGGGACACACTGTGTAAAGTTATCTGGAAATATGCAGTTAAAATACTGGCACAGTCTTCGAGGGTAACTGGCAGCAGTCCACCTGGTCCTTCTGCTTTGGCAACTTTGAGTTGTGTCATTTCTTTATACAAAACTGTGCACTTAACAGGTAAATGTCTGCCAGTTCTCAACTATTCAATTTTCAGAACGACATAGGTATGGCGACCGGAGTACTCAGTGAATTGCGAAACAGATACTAAACACTGAGGAGGACTGAATCCGGATTTTCGAATACTACAAGGAAGTAGCTTAATGTCGTTCACAGAATGTCAAGACTTGTGTCAAATCACCCAAAATGACGGTGCGATTCAAACCAATTTCAACGATAAACTCGAAACCTAAGCAGTTGTCATGTTTAACTGAACGGACTGATACTTGTGACTACATCTGAACTGTTGCAATTCATCAGGGTTCCAGGATACAAAATTGTTTCTTAAATCAGGATGGCCGATAATATCTATTGCGGTGAAATCAATTAAATGTAGCAAGTTTACTCAAAATACTCCGATATAACTACAATTATCTATCCCCAGAACGGTATCTTGGAGGGATAGAGATCCATTCAGTGATTACTTTTGTGAGGTAAGAAATTATCCATGCTAGTTACTAACAGGAGGGAAGTAGAACCACAGGGAAACCATGTTAGAGAAATTTGACTAGACCTTGCCAATCCTAAGAAGAAACAGCACTTGTCGCACCATGTCAATATTGTTTACACATTGCCTTTTGGATGGATCAGCACGGTGTGTAAACTTTTGTGTTTACTCCTGACATACCGCTCTGATTAGGGAGACTTTTATCTACACCTGACTAATGAGCGTAGTTTGGGGTTTTTTCGTAATTAACTTTTATGGCTGTACCATGCTAAGTCGATGTCAACCAAACAATCTTCGGGATAGGTGAATGACGCTGTGTTGCAAGTGTGAGTGCAACGGGCACGTCAGAGCTTGTTTCAAACCCTAGGCGTTTAGAACTGTTCAATGAACTATGGACGTCGTAATATGGGCTAGATACTCTTCTGCTGGAAGCATCTTCTGAGGCTTAAACTAATCACTAACTGACTGGGGTTCCCTCAGATAAATTCCCTCCCCCGCCATTGTTCCCTATCCTGATTCTGAGCCCAGTCGGTTCGCTCTCATTTTCACTCTGCCTGTCAGGCTAGCCAAATCGTCAACTTATAAGCTTATAAACGTGTGGAGTTCGTGTGCGTTCGCGTTTATTGAGAAATGACGCTATTACAGAAGAATCTAACACGGTTTCGTAATTAGCACACGTGCACGCTGATAGTTGGGCAGCCGATTCATTTTCTGCCTTAACTAAGACAATTTATTCCTTTGGTAATAACGATGTGCACTAAGACAGGGAGACCTTTAAACAGGTGATAGCGTTTGTGAAGAATCCTCTATGTCAAGGTCACGTCATGTCTAACGAGTTCGTAGTGAACTATGAGAGAGTTCGTGCAAAGGCGATAGCAACTCAATTACAGAAACCCATCTGGCCAGTGTTCACGGGAATGGCCCAACGCTTCGAATGATTTTACGTGTTCGAATCCACAAACAACAGGTAGTTTATTTTTAAGATGTTTCGTTCCAAGTACTGTGGGACTAAATGTTCTCTTCTGCACTGCAGCCACCAGATGGAGATGACGGAACAAAATTCGCGTGATCGTACTTCGCTTGTGATCTTCTAGCAGTCAGTGTAAATAGAGTGTGTATCTTCTTTTCGGCAGTTGCAGTTTACAAAGACTAATACGCGTAGTTACGACAATGCACTGTGGCTCTTGTATATATATTTCAGTCTACAAAATCGAATGCTTACAAGCCTCCGACTCAAACCTGTTCTTGTGAATCACTCGTTTGCCTGGAAACCATGCCACCAATTAAAATGGTATTACCATTTATCAGATGGTGAACAGAATATTGGAACTGCAACACTTACTGCTTAGAATTCTCATCCAACCGGTTATAAAGTCCACAAAACAACAATACTAGCCCCTCACTACTGACTTCAATGTGAGCATTAAAAAAAACTTGTTGCGTTGTAATTCTTCGCCACTGCGGATGTGAACATTCTAAGCTGCTAATCACAGTTAGATTATAACCCACTAAGTCAACGAAGTTTGGGCATACCAAAGTAGATTGTCATGAAATGGTTTTGTCCAGTTGTACCTCAGTTCTGATCTTCCATCGTTCGAGAAAAGCAGTCTCCATCAGTATCCCGGCAACTTTTGTTTACACTGAGAGACTTCGTGAGTTAGGGCAATGCACCAAAGCTGTGTGGTCAGTACTGCAGGTCGCAAAACTAACAGGTAACCGTCAAATTAGTTTCTTCATCCACCAGAATTTACTAGGGGGTAGTTATCTATTCTGTCATTTACCGTGGTCAACAGGAAACTCACTTCTGAAGCGCAATCGTTACTGTCAATGACCTTAAGACCACAAGGTAACCGTTTCCTGCCTGATATTTGGAAGTCAAGTTGAGTGCAAAAAGGTTCCAGGTCATTTGTTTTGTTCACGAATTTCACTTTGTTAATCGAAGTACGTTGCATGAAGCAGCGGTTTTCATTCTTGTCAACGTCCACCTGGTCGTTTGGACCAACGCGGATAGCACAATGACCAACTAGAAGCTGTTTTGTAAGATCAGGTGGCTCCAAGTTTACACCGGCAATGAAGCACACAGTAATGCCATTGGTCGAGCAGTTGGAAAAGACTGATTGCAAGGAGAGAACAAGAAAAACAGCAATTACTAAACCAGTTTTTTCAGTGACGGTCAACTGGTTATGTAATGCTACATTCACATATCTATGTTTACAAACAGCATGCTGAATTGTACGTTAACCCAAAGTAAACATCTTCAACCTTTACCACAACTGCAAGTGAGTTTGATAGTCTACCAAGACTTGAAAATTCTAGTACCACTGTCTACAGTGATATGCCAAACGATCACGAGTGAAAGAGAATGAATCAAAAGCCACATCTATCCTCAACTCATAGTCAACCATCGGTGCACGGAGACAAGTTGGCAGAAATGAGAACCCCATCAGTGAACGGAAAATCCGCGATGAACCTAGCTGGAGTACCAAACCTTACTCAAAATTTTGGCCTAGGTTAGACAAGTGTTGGATACCGGTTACCTGGCTGAACGCACCAGCTGATATACCAATTAAATTCTATTTGCATCTGTAACCGGGTGTACTGGAATCATTTTGAGCTGGACACATGTGATTCACAGCTTCCATCCTCACGAACGAACAATATAAACTTATCAATTCACACAAAAATATGTATTTAAATAAAACACTGTCGGCACACGTTAGTGATTCTTCCGCTTTACAATGGAGAACTGAAAAGGTACGTCCAGTGTAACTCACTTAAAGAACACCAAAAGTGTTCAGTCACACAGTTCACTCGTGCCGTGTCTGCTTGTGACGCTAGAACCTACAGCAGCCAATATCACGTAGTATTTGCTGGTTATCTTTTGGTTGCTATGACAATCAAACTCAGGGACTTGAAGACAGAGCGTAGCCCTAATTATCCGTTACTTATATGACGCTGCTGCTCAATGAGTGTTTCGATATATCTAGAATACTCTTTTGATGACGACTGATTATTTTGAAAGCAACCCTAATAGGGTTTGCACTACAACAAATCAAAACCACTTTTTACTGACATTTTCATGTCTAATTCAAAGTGTGCAACGAAGATTCTGACCAAAATGATTATGACGTTAATTCCCGATAGTGGAATAGAACTGATGGTAACTTTCAGGAGTCCTCGCGGATAATGGTTTCAGTCATCCTCTTGTTGAACAAGGCAGTGATATAGAATAACCCCCCGAGAACATTGCTCACAGTCTTGAGAAATGGGTCGGTAAGTAAGAATAGTTCGTTCTGGATAGAATTTCCATGATCTGTCAGAATGAGTTTTCAAGTGACTGGACAGACCCATGGATTAGGTTCTGAATTATTTGTTCGACGGCCTTTGCGCCGCCTATTGATATTTAACAACGAAAGAAACAACCCTTGTCCTTACTTTCAGGACAGCTCCCACAAAAATGACATCTATTGGCGACAGCTATGAGATTGCTCAAATGCAAATTGCAGATCGATCAACTGCAGACATTTGCTGCAACAGCAAAAATGTGTGGATGCTGAACATACGGCAAAAGATACAAGCTTTTCGGTGAGGGTTCAGTTTTTCAGTTTGTAATAGGCAACGACAAGTATAAAGTCATCAGTCAGAAATCCATCGTTAAGAGCAAATTTTAAATTCGATCTGGTCAACTGCTGCAGCGATTGTTTAGACAAGGTCGGTTTTGAAATCTTGACAATCAGGAAAGCCACAGTGCTCAAGGAAAAATGAGTGCATTAAAACATTCGTTCATGTCAACAGTCAAATAGGAGTCACTATAATGTGTTATAAATTTCAGGTTCCGCTCACTTAATCCTCCTTCATGACTGCTGTCATAGCTTAAGCGATACATATTCAGATTTTGCTTAGTACGGGGCTTGACAAACTTCAGACAACTGCCAACTGTATGAGACAGTATTTTACTGTTCGACCAACTTCAATGAAGAAAGCTCACTATCATTTGGTCGGATGTGAAACTATACTGATATTTTTTACAGAGAGGACAAACTGATTGCAGACATTGAATTCGGGTATTCCCTTTATACGACCCACTTCAAACTGATGCCATAGATTCGAAACCTGCTCATTCCGGAAATCATCTGTAGCACATATATTATTTTTATGTATGCTAGGCGTTTTAGCAGTCGGAAATTTGAAAATAACTGGCACCGGATGAAAAGGATAATTTGAACATCGCTGAGTGCTTGCATTATTCAATGGGGCTCATATCAAAACAGTCTCTTCTGCACCACAACAAACTCCGAATAACAAACCAATTATTTTCGGAGATTATGTTTCACAATGAGCTGGCACAAGTTGAACTTTACACTCTCTTTGTACATAGAATCACCATATTTAAAAAAACTGGCAAAAAAATTATATAAAAGTCACCAAATTTGTTATGCATTACTCTCGAAATCACGTGATATCTTAGATGATTAAAACTAAGGAGGGACACAAACAGTAGACGCTTGATGACTATCCACCTAGTATCTGCATATCCTCATATTAGTATGACCAACATTTGCAAGTTTGGAATAAGTTTAACTGTATTAGACAAACAACAAACCGCATGTGGCAACTTGCCCTGCTCGACACGACATGTAGAATTCAAAACCCGTGGCAACTCGTTTGAAAGAGTTTTAACTTGTTCGTCACTTGCAGTTGGCTTCTCTTCCAACGGATGACCAGTACAACGGCATCCGTCAACCACACCGTCATTATTCACGTCGTAACAGTCCACGGCTGCAAGTGCTGATGATTGACACTCAGAACTACAAGGTTTCCTTGTAGATTTGTCGTAAAATGTAGTCTTGTATGTTGTTGGTGAAATTCGGGCAACTTGAAAGATATAGAGGTAAAACAGAACTCATTTTAGATTTGAACTGCAAGCACAGAGTACATATAAAATTGAAATACTTGACTGTGTATAGTCCGTAAAATACGCCAGTTTACGCATTACACCTTACAACCTAGTGAACAACGAAACCAGGATTTTATTTTCCCGCAGGCGCGTCAACGATATTCCAATTTTTATTGAAGTCGATCAGATAGATATGTTTTTAACAAATTGGTCCATGTTAAGGTAACAAGGGGTTGTCTCGTCTTCAGTTCCCTAGATTTTTCCCTTCTTATGCTAACGTGATCTAGCCCAGTTTCACACAAAGTATGACTAATTCCTACTTTGAGTAAACTGCAGGCGGAGTAAGATGTGACAGGAAAACCCGAACCAACGAATGGCTGCAGAGAGTGAGGTGGAGCAGTAAGTAAAGTTATAGACTTGAAAGAAAAAAGTATTTGTGTTTTTGCAAATCACAGACGATTAGCGGATGGTCAACCTCAAGCAAAACACACGATTGGCCATGGCATGTATATATGTGGCTGTACATTCGGGTCTTTTTCAAACTATCGGATGCCCAGTTTTGTTTAACCACAAATGTGATTCGTCCAACCTATGTTTCTCACATTGTGTTCCAATTCACCGTCAATTGCCGTGATGGCTGTATGGGTAAAACATGTCAAAAAATTACATCAGCGCGTTGTCGTACACATCCCGACGTGGTTAAAAAGAGGATGAATAGACAGCTCATTGAATTCATCGTTCCGGGTTCTGCATCATCAGTTGCTAGTCATGTCACTACAACGAGCCACCATGTTATCATCTCTCGCTTAATCATGATATTAGTGCTCATCGAAAGTGCGAAATTTCTGGTCTCCAGCAAACAGTTGAATACCCTCTCTTGCCATTCAGTTGTGTGGAACCAAACGTGGTTACGACAGTAAGCGTGGCTGCCAGGGTCCCGGTTTGTTTTGAGTGTATGTCCAACCATTGTTTTCCGCCATTTTCCAATGTGTGTAATCCACAAGTTATACATTTGAGTATGATGAGAGTGAACGACATCTTAACATGCGGCAACATGTTTTTCCTCTCCTCTGATGAAAAGGTTAGACTGCCAGTTTTAACCCCAGTACACTCATTGATCTACTGAATACCGCTCGAAAACTGATGTGAACGTTTGTCTTGAAGGCAACCTACCGTCATCAGCATTGTACCTCTTAACTAACAAAAAAGGCACAGTCCTACGGACCGAGAAGCTTTTGATTATCACTTAGCCGCAACCCATCATGGTTTCAGAAGGGGTTGAGAGCGGTTTTAAAAAATGAAAGTTTTAGTATTCACCAGCGAAGTGGTGATCGATTTCAACCCAATAGGAACAAAAACGCGAAAGCTCCGGAAAACAAGTTATATATATATACATGCAATCCCGTGACTACGACCTTATAGTCTAATAAATAAGGTTTTTGACTGCAAGCTCATGAATATTGACGAGCTGAAGGTTTCATTCGTTGGTGATGATTACCTGCTGATGAAAATCATCATGGTTGAAGTAGATGTCTGAACCCCGCTGGTGAGCACTGAGATCATCTGCTTTCAAACATGTTCACTCTTTCTGAAGGCAACCTTTCGGTGGTGGATGATGTTCCACTCACAATTACGACCCAGAGTTCAGGTTCTAAGTAACGTCATGAATGTACACCAATAATGGGGACTCTAACGGTGACAACTACACAACTTGTACAGACTTCACTGAGATGAATCAACCCGGCTGTGTAAGCGAACTGTGATTGATTCTTTTTGCTGGGGGATATCAGTTGGGACAAGGCAAATTAAACGAAAAGCTTGTTTGGGATCAAGTGTTGCTAACACGGAGAGAAACGTAAGGTAACCACCGTCCACAAAGACTTGACTAGACTGAGGTTGAAAAACCATTTATTTGGATGGCCAAATATGCCCCACATGATTCAAGACAAGTTCAATAAATTTTCATCCAGATGAACCTGTTGGGAGAAAGCAAACAGCTCTGAATACAATGTCTTACTTTCCTGCGGTCTATTATTCAATGCCGACAAGTCGGTGGTAACAATGAGGAGCTGAATGCCCAGCATATGGCGTTAACTATCTGATTTCAAACAGTATATGATCCACAAAGTGTATACAACCGGAATACACGTTCCATCAATAATTCTTAAACAGTACGGATGAAAAACGTGTTACAGTTCGTCAAACCTTTAGAAAATGAGTTATCTTCTATGCATCTTGTGATGGTTGCCTGTGTGAATCCTTAATGTCCTGCGTGCAAATTAGTTATTACATAAAATCTTAAAAACGTGATAAATCTAAACAAGATGAACCATGCACTACCTCAGATGGGTACTTTAGAAACAAAATCTAAGAAAGCACAAATTCCTCGAACAACATCCAAAAGGTTTAATTCCAAATGCATCCACCTAAGGCCATGTTTGGGTTAATTGTGTTGAGAAAGTTACGTTCAAGCGGTTGGTGCACTAAAGCCACGTGTAGCAAGATTAACTGATCAAGCTGGATTAAACCTTCTATTACAAAGTCGCACAACGGGACGATCAAACTATCACCGATTATCTCAGCGTTTGATTTATAATCAACTGGTAGGCCGCTCAACTAGATCTGCATTGTTGCTTGACATTCAGCACGGATTTTGAAAGATCCTTCCGTGCACAGTCACAGATAAGAAAACTGGAAGAATCGACAGCTGGGAGGAAACGGTTCAGTGTTATATCTCTCATTACTTTTCAAACCCTTGAACGATGAAACAGTGCACACAACTCCATGAATATGACATTACCTATTACTATGATTCGCCGATCACCTTCGAATGTGCCAATTTCATGCAAAAATCAACTGCAGATATGCCTGTGCTTACCACGAGGATGGACTTGCCACATAGTATTGTACCAGTACACCTGCTTTAAAGCACGTTCACACCCAAAAGCCTACAGCCTATCAGTGTCACTACTGTTATAGGCTGATTACAATAAGCTTTTTTAACTGCGGAATTTATTAGTCAGAAGAGCTGTGAAGTGATTTGAACGATTCACGCCGGTGATCCTTTGAGATCTCGTTTCCTTCCAACACCAACAACCATGAGGTAGTGCATTTCAGTAATTCAGTTTGCATTACGTTTTTCGTCGGAAGTGAGAACCTGGTGATGTTAACCGTGAACAAAGCCTATGAACAACGGCCTACCTTCCAATCTTTTCTAGTCGACAAGAAGGCCACTTTATTCTCAGGTGATTTGCTAGGCTGTTACGGTTGAGACGCTATAACGAAGATATACAAGCCGTTTCACCATGGTTTGTTTACTACTCTATCTATCGAGACTATCTAACTTGTGATAGATCTGAACCAGCGATCAACATATCCAATAACATTTTAAATCGAACACATAATCGGCTGAAAAAAATGTTTCCATGAAGTCCAAACCACCACATGTAGGCTGAATCGCCAGGTTTCTCCTCAAAACAGCAAGTGAACTTTATGTGTTTCCCACTGATCCAACACAAACGCGCTTTAGTGAAATCACTGTTCACACAAGCTGGACACATCTGTACACAGGATAGTCTTGATCACATCTGTACTGCAATCGAATGGTTATCCCAAAAGCTTCGCAGAGGGGCACAGTAGACCGAAACCACTGTCCGAACAGGTGATCAGAGTGAGAAAAAAGGTTTATATAGAATCGCCTTTTTTAGGTGATTATGGCACGCATCAATCAACTCAAAGGCTAGTGAGTTTGATTGAAATAACTTTTAGTGCAGCGGATCTCCGTGCATAAACAGGAACCCAAAATTTGCCTGTTAATTCAATCAAAGATCAGCATGTCAAGGCCACCTCACGTGGTGTTTACCAATTAAACTGTAACTGCAAGGAAAGTTACGCAGGTAGAATCGACAGCTGCTTGATCTCCACAATGAAGAAATATCTGCTTGAATGGATGCATAATTCTGTATTACATAAGAATGACAATGTCACTGAAGCACGCAAGCAACCGGTATCCGCAGTCGCAAGGAACGTCCTGACCACTGGCCACACCACCGACCAGGTTTGTGCATTCAGGATCACTTCAGTCCAAGATTTTTGCAGTTCGCTCAGTCGGTCGCAATCAACCGTTTACTTTTCTTACTGTTCGATATAAAAACCGTCTCATGTAACTGCAAATGGGGTACTTGGGAGACAGTACAAAATGTTTGCATCAAACAGTTTTCGCGTTTTAACCGTTTCGTTCAACATTCTGGAGGCAATGCATTTTTTAGACGAGTGAACCGTTTAAATTACGCGGAACACATTTTGGGAGTCTTGGTATATCCAGTCTGTAACAGTTTGTCAAAATCCACTATCGAAATCCTAGCCAAATTAACTCAAGGGCTCGCCTGACGCAGAGTAACCAAGGCATGCTTTGCAGCAGAGTAAACCTATTCTCCATCTTTCACACGCTGTTCCTTCACTGTGGTTGGTGGCCTGCTGAGGGACGTCAGTGTTTGAAAATATCTCGCTTCCGAGCAATTTATGTAAGACTTCTTTGTCTGAGATGTCATTATTTACGGAATTTTAAGAAAGAAAATATCCTCTATTCCCTCTGTCCATTCAAGCCAGCCCAGCGCAAAACCAGTTATATCCAAGGGGAATTTTGCTGCTCCTTACCTGTAAACTTCTAACGAATCCTATGAACTGGACAAGGCGCACAGCGGTCAGAGGATGGTAACTGGTTGATATTCACTATCAGTCGGCCGGGTGACGTAATGTCTTTCTAAAGCACAGGACTGTTCTTCGGTAATTACGGCAAACAGAGCGAGCACCAACATCATAGGTTTCAGTGAGAGGATGGAAACCACCGATCACACTTTAGAATGTTCTCCAATAGAGGGTGGTCTCATTCCATTGCAAAAACCTTGAGTCCAAGTATTAGAGAAACCAGACCAGTTTCTATCTGTGAAGGGAATCTCAGCGAATCTTGCGGGACTAAAATACCAGAGTAACGTTTTAGGTGCGACTGTGAAAAGGTGAGCTGACCGGATCCTACCAGTATACTGGCAGAGCAATCGTGTGTCCACTTGGTATCTTTTCTTTTGCATTATCAAAACGAGCCAGACTGATCAGTTTTTAACAAGTTCTGAGAATAAGTTCAAAAAACGGACAGGCAGAGAAGAGAAACAAATAGGTGGGCATTCAGTAACGGCTATGACCATGTAATTATGTAATAAGCAAAATTTCTAGTAACGCTCAACCATTCTGTCGAAGGTACTTAATCTAGTCGTTGCGCTGTTTAGTGTTATTTTAATGTATATCTCAAAAAGGCCATTAAACTTCTGAAGCACTCCACGACTAATCAGCAATGAAATTTATACTAAAAGGTAACCTTATGGTTGCATATCTCTCAGTTGGGCCGAACGGGAATAGTTAGATTTACCGAATGTTTATCTCACTCAACTTAGTGCACACTTACAGCATTCGTGATATCCTAAATTATGCTGGTAAACAGCAATCAGATTCTGTGGGCACATACATATTTTCCTGGGAGTTTGATGTTGAAGATAATGAGGATTTCCCTTGAAGACATTGATGCAGGAAGCCATTTGGGCTCGGCATAACCGGTCCACACCATTACACTCTTCACCAATGTCCGCTGGACGCATGACGGTTGAGTATTTGGAAACAAATGATGAAGAAAACTGGAGTTAACTGAAGAATACTGCACTTGATATACCATTACCAAATTGATTCTCACATAGCCACTCTACTTATAAACCTGTTCTCCCATGTATCTGAGATCTTCCAAAACACAGACAATAGACTTAGATTAATAGTTGGATCAACTAACTAAATCCATCGTTCACAAACTTCGCCCATAAGTTCAAAGTTGCCTAGTATTATTGTACACGATAAAAACGATCTTGGTTAGCTGTGTGTTTGCCATTATAACGTGTGTTTATTGACGTTGGGTAATGGTATATTGATCGAGTTGGGGACATATTTCAGAATTTTGACTCTGACAGTACTGAAGAGCTATATTCGCAATACATTCAAACATACTCTGTTAACGAATATTGCTATGTAAGCAACACACTGTAGACTACAATGAGGATAAGTGCGAACTCAATAGGAAGGGGTTGAAATTAACGTCAATTGTTCAATATGTCAATTGTTCATATGTTATTTATACATCAATATTATTACACGAATCTTTCCATAAGTCGTGAATCAAAGAACAAGATAACTCGTCTGATGTAAACTAACAAAGAAGGCTTCAAAGTTTAAGTTTATTTCACGAAGCTAAGATCTTTATGCTTCAAAAACATTTTTGTTCAAGGTTGCCGTCACCTACTTCACTGGGACATTCAGAGGTAGGTGACCCATGTGGGTAACACCATATACTGATCACATTACGCAAGCCACGTGACACGGCAAATAATCTAACGAACTGAATATCATCACTTCAGTAATTCGCGCAACCCTTTCACAGACAATAAATCGTCTGCTATGCCAGCAGCCTATCAAGTGATATTCGCAAGTTTACACGAAAATAATTCATTCCATAACGTGTTGTTGGCTTCTATCAGTTGTACTAAGAGTGAACCTCCGGTTAGTTTAACACGCTGAACGATGGAGCTTAGTTTAAAATCGGTTGAAAACTCACCTAAATATCCTCTGCATTTACCTATCGCAGAAGATCGTCCAGTTGAATCAGGTATGGTCATTGACCCGTCCACTTCGGACTGTTCTTCTATCTGAGCCGTTCGGTCGTGACATGCGCAAGCCCGTCTGCTTGTTCTAGGTCACAATGTGATATATGAAGTGAGCTGAATTCATTACATATTATAATATACTTTTTTATTTGGACAGCAATCGAACATACTATATGTGCCAAAAGTTCCGAGCTGATTTCACTTCACTAATTCAGCCGGATTGCAACTTTTTACGTGTCTACGGTTGTTCCTGTCTTACAAGAGTCTTCAATCAAAATTACCAAGGGATAAAGATTTCCTTCACACGAACAGCAGAATACTACTTTCTAACTCATCTTAACATGCTATCTCTCCTCTGAATACAACAATATTGAATGGAAGTTTCTGTCGGATATATCCAATTTCTTCCAGTATCACGCACCGACCTATTACAGTTGTTGGTGATTCTTCATTATTCGATAAAATATTCAGTGTATCATTGAATTGAATGAAACATCTCTTGTTTATGTAACAGATTTCGATTAAATGAGTTGTTTTTACTTCGACCGCCAAGATGTCCCTTCACGCAGTTTTATAGGTCACTCAGATGTGATTATTTTGATAGTGACTTTGATTATGTTGATCCAGTGTGACAAATGAATTAGAAGCACCTCATCTGCTTCGATTTCTTTTTTTTATCTCAATAACCTTCTGGCCGACTTTGTCCGGGTGATCATGATGTGCCCGACGGTCAGCCACGTAATGAACAAACCGACGTCCGCATAATTCACTCACAATTAATGAAACCTTCATAACATCACATCATAGATGAATAAAATCGCTAACGTTTAAGCCATAAACTGGAGTTTTATACTAGTGAGTTGCAAGATGTTGAAACTGATATTGTTTCTGTTTCAATGAATTATTTTGGTTAACTCGAATCGTCCGTGTTTTAAAAAATTGCCGCGAAGAGTTCAAGGTCACAGAAGATTTCCTCCCCTTTCTTACTTAATGAACAGGCGAAATGTACTAAAACTGTATTACGCGAACTTAAACTTTTACTAAGTGAACAAAAAACGAATCGACGATGTAATATTTCTGTTGTTGATGCGACTCAAAATGATCTTAAGCAATTAGAAGAGGTCACATTGCGCAAGGTCATGCGTGCAACGTTGTTGTGTGAGCGAGTCGGATACACGTCCGTGTAAAGCTTTGACGGATAAGTGGTAACTATTTCTTTGGATGTCACTCATGAACTCATACTGTTTACAGAAGTTGCTTTGACAGCTTCAAGGAAGATGTACACCAGTTTGTGATGCGGATTTTTGAGGTTTCAAAAATCGGGATAATTGTCTGCCTTGATAACAAAGGATCAACGAATTCAGCAGTAACACGTAACCATGTACTGCACCACGCATATATCAAACTGCACGTGAAAATAATGCAGCCTTACGTACGTTAGCTGTGCTCCAATGGAATTAAAAGCACAATCTGAATTTTACTAAACTTTCTATAATATGCCCTGCCTGTTCCTGTAGACGTTTACTGTGTTGCACTTATTGCGTTAGATGAGAGACGTCGTCTGCGTGGCACTTGCAAGTCACCTGATAACTACCAAACAGGGCACGTTTTCCTGTATGTGCAAGGGGAATCCAGTGAATGTGACTGTAGGATTTCGTTGGAATGCGTAATTCTATAACTGCAACTGAAATTCAATGCGAAACTGCTGTTTCATTCCTCTAGCTCTCACTTTGCTACGACAACAGTGAGTACGAAACTGATATTTGTCGTAGGTCGGCTACAGACCAACTCGAACTCCGAGCCCCACCTAGTCCGACACAACGTTTTGCCTTCTAGGACTAGCTTACAACGAAGATAATGAACGGTCTTGCTGAAGTGTTCAAAGTCCTGTTTCAGTGTTTTAAGTTTTAGCACTGGATTTTTATGAACTGGTATTCCATTTCATCAATTCTTGAACCGCTGTGCTGGTTGAGAGTGATTAATAAGTCAAATACGCTTTTCGTGATCATTCTCTAAACAGAACCCTTTCCACACTTTCTGAAATTTGTCCCTATCATTATCATTCATATCTGCCAAAATATGAGTTTTGATTCACCCTCCAAACTATCATTCTTTCTTAAGTCATCTTCGACAAGTCCCGGTTGAACGTTCGTAATCGTGCGATGATCGCTGATCTGTGAATGTTATGTTACTTAAAGTTGTCCTTAATTCATTCCAAGTTCATTTAATCGCATTTTCATACTTTGGTTATGCCTTTGTTATACCTCTCATACTAACGGAGATATATGTTTTTCCTTATTTGTTTAGAGAGTAACTTCTGGACATGGTACCGTGCTAGAGACAGCTGGATCCATACACACTCCGCTGACTTCATAAAACTCCGATTTCAATACTCTTGCGATCAACTCAGACAATCGATAATTTTCTTAGCATACTGCGCTATAACTCCTCACGAAATAACGAAGTGAGGGGGACCGACAGGGGCAAACGGAGAGGGATTTTAAGTGTACTATTGAAATAAAAGGAGTTATTGCAAGTTTTCCGGTCCACGACAGCCTTTCTTGGTCTTTGAGGGGCCAAGTTTTTCCAGTTCGCATTGAGCCATTATTTACTAATCTGCATCTGCAAGACACCTGATTCTGTTTGATGCTGGGATTCGGCGCGTTCACTGAGACTACTTTGTCTACGTTTGCCAGGCATAATTTCTTGCTTCTCAAGTTAAATCCTGTTTATTTAACAGAGAGTAAAGTCAGTTGAGTTGCGGAGCACCAAGAGAAGTAAGACATTTTAACAGACGGTTGTAGTCATAATGTTTCACGGGGCTCATTTCCGAACCAGAACCTCACAACTGCTTTCGTCTCTGGTTATACGCATCGGGTGGAGATAGTCTGAATAAACAGGTTGTATTTTCTTAAGAGATTGAACGGATTTCAGTGTTTCCGAAGTAACAATGATGACAGGCATGATGCAAACATTTGTTGTGCGCAAAAAAGTTGATAGAATTCACTGTGAACTTGACGACTTTTCCAAGTGAATCAGGGAATATTACGAAGAACTGACGGATAGCATAGATGCCCTAGGCCCAGTTTTTGTTACGAGCGTAAGAATTTTGTAATGAACATTTCATGATCTTAAGACTGACACAGGTATTTTATGCATGGATTTGAACCACATCTTAGTTCTTCCCAAACATCTGTTGTCAAAACAACTTTTAACTCTGCGATTGCACATCAGTGGTGCTATTATGAAAGGATTGATAAAAATACGCCCGATCATTTGGATCGTTGAGCACAAAATTTCAAGGAAGAAATAGACCTGTGTCCCTAGTGAAGGGATAAGGGTTGAAACTATCCCCTACAGTCTTATCGCTTTTCAATGATGGGGGTCGATACACACGTTGAGATTGGACTGTGGATCGCACAGCATTTGTGAGGTGAAAACTCGTCATGAATGATTTATATTCTAGTTAAGCAACGAGGTGCGAAGCACAATTTCTTGACAACGCCAAAAACTGGTAGTTTATCAGGTCATCTATCTTCCATGAACTAATCAATGAAGGTC